>CAMITZ010000300.1:0-70000 GCA_946251845.1 Andrena fulva
GTGGGGACGACTCTATAGTCGTCGGACATGTCGGCGGCAGGCCAACGTATGCCCATGGTCGTAGGGACGAACCTATAGTCGTCGGACATGACCGTGGCGGGCCAATCTAGTCCCGGGGTCGTGGGGACGACCCAATAGTCGTCGGACATGACGGTGGTGGGCCAACCTAGTCCCGGGGTCGTGGGGACGACCCTATAGTCGTCGGACATGTCGGCGGCAGGGCAACTTTGGCCGTGGTCGTGGGGACGACCCTATAGTCGTCGGACATGTCGGTGACTGGCCAACCTAGTCCCGTGGTCGTGGGGACGACCGTATAGTCGTCGGACATGTCGGCGGCTGGCCAACCTAGTCCCGGGATCGTGGGGACGACCCTATAGTCGTTCGACAAGTCGGCGGCGGACCAACCTAGTCCCGTGGTCGTGGGGACGACCGTATAGTCGTCGGACATGTCGGCGGCTGGCCAACCTAGTCCCGGGGTCGTGGGGGCAGCCCTATATTCGCCGGACATGAAATAATAATAAAACAAAATAATAATAAAAAAAAAAAATAATGACGGTGGCTGGCCAACCTAGTCCCAGGGCCGTGGGGACGACCCTATAGTCGTCGGACATGTCGGCGGCGGGCCAACGTAGGCCCGGGGTCGTGGGGACGACCCTATAATCGTCGGACAAGTCGGCGGCGGGCCATACTAGTCCCGGGGTCGTGGGGACCACCCTATAGTCGTCGGAAAAATCGGCGGCTGCCAACCTAGTCCCGGGGTCGTAGGGACGACCCTATAGTCGTCGGACAAGTCGGCGGCGGGCCAACATAGTCCCGGGGTCGTGGGGACGAACCTATATTCGTCGGACAAGTCGGCGGCGGGCCAACCTAGTCCCGGGGTCGTGGGGACCACCGTATAGTCGCCGGACATGTCGGCGGCAGGCCAACGTATGCCCAGGGTCGTAGGGACGAACCTATAGTCGTCGGACATGTCGGCGGCTGGCCAACCTATTCCCGGGGTCGTGGGGTCGACCCTATGGTCGTCGGACATGTCGGCGGCTGGTCAACTTTGGCCCGTAGTCGTGGGGACGATCCTATAGTCGTCGGACATGACGGTGGCGGGCCAATCTAGTCCCAGGGCCGTGGGGACGACCCTATAGTCGTCGGACATGTCGGCGGCGGGCCAACCTAGTCCCGGGGTCGTGGGGACGACCCTATAGTCGTCGGACATGTCGGCGGCAGGGCAACTTTGGCCCGTGGTCGTGGGGACGACCCTATAGTCGTCGGACATGTCGGTGACTGGCCAACGTAGTCCCGGGTTCGCGGGGACGACCCTATAGTCGTCGGACATGTCGGCGGCTGGCCAACTTTGGCCCGTGGTCGTGGGGACGACCCTATAGTCGTCGGACATGTCGGTGACTGGCCAACGTAGTCCCGGGTTCGCGGGGACGACCCTATAGTCGTCGGACATGTCGGCGGCTGTCCAACTTTGGCCCGGGTCGTGGGGACGACCCTATAGTCGTCGGACAAGTCGGCGGCGGGCCGACCTAGTCCCGGTGTCCTGGGGACGACCCTATAGTCGTCGGACAAGTCGGCGGCTGGCCAACCTAGTCCCGTGGTCGTGGGGACGACCGTATAGTCGTCGGAAAAGTTGGCGGCGGGCCAACCTAGTCCCGTGGTCGTGAGGACGACCCTATAGACGTCGGACATGTCGGCGGCGGGCCAACCTAGTCCCGGGGTCGTGGGGACGACCCTATAGTCGTCGGAAAAGTCGGCGGCGGGCCAACCTAGACCCGGGGTCGTGGGGACGACCCTATAGTCGTCGGACATGTCGGCGGCAGGGCAACTTTGGCCCGTGGTCGTGGGGACGACCCTATAGTCGTCGGACATGTCGGTGACTGGCCAACGTAGTCCCGGGTTCGCGGGGACGACCCTATAGTCGTCGGACATGTCGGCGGCTGGCCAACTTTGGCCGTGGTCGTGGGGACGACCCTATAGTCGTCGGACATGTCGGTGACTGGCCAACCTAGTCCCGGGGTCGTGGGGACGACCCTATAGTCGCCGGACACGTCGGCGGCGGGCCAACCTAGTCCCGGGGTCGTGGAGACGACCCTATAGTCGTCGGACATGTCGGCGGCGGGCCAACCTAGTCCCGGGGTCATGGGGACGACCCTATAGTCGTCGGACATGTCGGCGGCTGGCCAACTTTGGCCCGGGTCGTGGGGACGACCCTATAGTCGTCGGACATGACGGTGCCGGGGCAATCTAGCCCCGGGGTCGTGGGGACGACCCTATAGTCGTCGGACATGTCGGCGGCTGGGCAACTTTGGCCTGTGGTCGTGGGGACGACCCTATAGTCGTCGGACATGTCGGTGACTGGCCAACCTAGTCCCGTGGTCGTGGGGACGACCCCATAGTCGTAGGACACGTCGGCGGCGGGCCAACTTTGGCCCGGGGCGTGGGGACGACCCTATAGTCTACGGACATGTCGGCGGTGGGCCAACCTAGTCCCGGGGTCGTGGGGACGACCCTATAATCGTCGGACATGTCGGCGGCGGGCCAACCTAGTCCCGGGGTCGTGGGGCCGACCCTATAGTTGTCGGACAAGTCGGCGGCGGGCCAACCTAGTCCCGGGGTCGTGGGGACGACCCTATAGTCGTCGGACATGTCGGCGGCTGGCCAATTTTGGCCCGGGGCGTGGGGACGACCCAATAGTCGTCGGACATGTCGGCGGCGGCCAACCTAGTCCCGAGGTCGTGGGGACGACCCTATAGTCGTCGGACATGTCGGCGGCAGGGCAACTTTGGCCCGTGGTCGTGGGGACGACCCTATAGTCGTCGGACATGTCGGTGACTGGCCAACCTAGTCCCGGGGTCGTGGAGACGTCCCTATAGTCGTCGGACAAGTCGGCGGCGGGCCAACCTAGTCCCGGGGTCGTGGGGACGACCCTATAGTCGTCGGACATGTCGGCGGCTGGCCAACTTTGGCCCGGGGCGTGGGGACGACCCTATAGTCTACGGACATGTCGGCGGCGGGCCAACCTAGTCCCGGGGTCGTGGGGACGACCCTATAGTCGTTCGACAAGTCGGCGGCGGACCAACCTAGTCCCGTGGTCGTGGGGACGACCGTATAGTCGTCGGACATGTCGGCGGCTGGCCAACCTAGTCCCGGGGTCGTGGGGGCAGCCCTATATTCGCCGGACATGAAATAATAATAAAACAAAATAATAATAAAAAAAAAAAATAATGACGGTGGCTGGCCAACCTAGTCCCAGGGCCGTGGGGACGACCCTATAGTCGTCGGACATGTCGGCGGCGGGCCAACGTAGGCCCGGGGTCGTGGGGACGACCCTATAATCGTCGGACAAGTCGGCGGCGGGCCATACTAGTCCCGGGGTCGTGGGGACCACCCTATAGTCGTCGGAAAAATCGGCGGCTGGCCAACCTAGTCCCGGGGTCGTAGGGACGACCCTATAGTCGTCGGACAAGTCGGCGGCGGGCCAACATAGTCCCGGGGTCGTGGGGACGAACCTATATTCGTCGGACAAGTCGGCGGCGGGCCAACCTAGTCCCGGGGTCGTGGGGACCACCGTATAGTCGCCGGACATGTCGGCGGCAGGCCAACGTATGCCCAGGGTCGTAGGGACGAACCTATAGTCGTCGGACATGTCGGCGGCTGGCCAACCTATTCCCGGGGTCGTGGGGTCGACCCTATGGTCGTCGGACATGTCGGCGGCTGGTCAACTTTGGCCCGTAGTCGTGGGGACGATCCTATAGTCGTCGGACATGACGGTGGCGGGCCAATCTAGTCCCAGGGCCGTGGGGACGACCCTATAGTCGTCGGACATGTCGGCGGCGGGCCAACCTAGTCCCGGGGTCGTGGGGACGACCCTATAGTCGTCGGACATGTCGGCGGCAGGGCAACTTTGGCCCGTGGTCGTGGGGACGACCCTATAGTCGTCGGACATGTCGGTGACTGGCCAACGTAGTCCCGGGTTCGCGGGGACGACCCTATAGTCGTCGGACATGTCGGCGGCTGGCCAACTTTGGCCCGTGGTCGTGGGGACGACCCTATAGTCGTCGGACATGTCGGTGACTGGCCAACGTAGTCCCGGGTTCGCGGGGACGACCCTATAGTCGTCGGACATGTCGGCGGCTGTCCAACTTTGGCCCGGGTCGTGGGGACGACCCTATAGTCGTCGGACAAGTCGGCGGCGGGCCGACCTAGTCCCGGTGTCCTGGGGACGACCCTATAGTCGTCGGACAAGTCGGCGGCTAGCCAACCTAGTCCCGTGGTCGTGGGGACGACCGTATAGTCGTCGGAAAAGTTGGCGGCGGGCCAACCTAGTCCCGTGGTCGTGAGGACGACCCTATAGACGTCGGACATGTCGGCGGCGGGCCAACCTAGTCCCGGGGTCGTGGGGACGACCCTATAGTCGTCGGAAAAGTCGGCGGCGGGCCAACCTAGACCCGGGGTCGTGGGGACGACCCTATAGTCGTCGGACATGTCGGCGGCAGGGCAACTTTGGCCCGTGGTCGTGGGGACGACCCTATAGTCGTCGGACATGTCGGTGACTGGCCAACGTAGTCCCGGGTTCGCGGGGACGACCCTATAGTCGTCGGACATGTCGGCGGCTGGCCAACTTTGGCCGTGGTCGTGGGGACGACCCTATAGTCGTCGGACATGTCGGTGACTGGCCAACCTAGTCCCGGGGTCGTGGGGACGACCCTATAGTCGCCGGACACGTCGGCGGCGGGCCAACCTAGTCCCGGGGTCGTGGAGACGACCCTATAGTCGTCGGACATGTCGGCGGCGGGCCAACCTAGTCCCGGGGTCATGGGGACGACCCTATAGTCGTCGGACATGTCGGCGGCTGGCCAACTTTGGCCCGGGTCGTGGGGACGACCCTATAGTCGTCGGACATGACGGTGCCGGGGCAATCTAGCCCCGGGGTCGTGGGGACGACCCTATAGTCGTCGGACATGTCGGCGGCTGGGCAACTTTGGCCTGTGGTCGTGGGGACGACCCTATAGTCGTCGGACATGTCGGTGACTGGCCAACCTAGTCCCGGGGTCGTGGGGACGACCCTATAGTCGTCGGACATGACGGTGCCGGGGCAATCTAGCCCCGGGGTCGTGGGGACGACCCTATAGTCGTCGGAAAAGTCGGCGGCGGGCCAACCTAGACCCGGGGTCGTGGGGACGACCCTACAGTCGTCGGACATGTCGGCGGCAGGGCAACTTTGGCCCGTGGTCGTGGAGACGACCCTATAGTCGTCGGACAAGTCGGCGGCGGGCCAACCTAGTCCCGGGTTCGTGGGGACGACCCTATAGTCGTAGGACAAGTCGGCGGCAGGCCAACGTATGCTCAGGGTCGTTGGGACGAACCTATAGTCGTCGGACATGACGGTGGCAGGCCAATCTAGTCCCGGGGTCGTGGGGACGACCCTATAGTCGTCGGACAAGTCGGCGGCGGGCCAACCTAGTCCTGGGGTCGTGGGGACGACCCTATAGTCTACGGACATGTCGGCGGCGGGCCAACCTAGTCCCGGGGTCGTGGGGACGACCCTATAATCGTCGGACATGTCGGCGGCGGGCCAACCTAGTCCCGGGGTCGTGGGGACGACCCTATATTCGTCGGACAAGTCGGCGGCGGGCCAACCTAGTCCTGGGGTCGTGGGGACGACCCTATAGTCGTCGGACATGTCGGCGGCAGGCCAACGTATGCCCAGGGTCGTAGGGACGAACCTATAGTCGTCGGACATGACGGTGGCGGGCCAATCTAGCCCCGGGGTCGTGGGGACGACCCTATAGACGTCGGACATGTCGGCGGCGGGCCAACCTAGTCCCGGGGTCGTGGGGACGACCCTATAGTCGTCGGAAAAGTCGGCGGCAGGCCAACCTAGACCCGGGGTCGTGGGGACGACCCTATAGTCGTCGGACATGTCGGCGGCAGGCCAACTTTGGCCCGGGGCGTGGGGACGACCCTATAGTCGTCGGACATGTCGGTGACTGGCCAACGTAGTCCCGGGTTCGCGGGGACGACCTTATAGTCGGCGGACAAGTCGGCGGCTGGCCAACTTTGGCCCGGGTCGTGGGGACGACCCTATAGTCGTCGGACATGTCGGCGGCTGGGCAACTTTGGCCCGTGGTCGTGGGGACGACCCGATAGTCGTCGGACATGTCGGTGACTGGCCAACCTAGTCCCGGCGTCGTGGAGACGACCCTATAGTCGTCGGACAAGTCGGCGGCGGGCCAACCTAGTCCCGGGGTCCTGGGGACGACCCTATAGTCGTCGGACATGTCGGCGGCTGGCCAACTTTGGCCCGGGGCGTGGGGACGACCCTATAGTCTACGGACATGTCGGCGGCGGGCCAACCTAGTCCCGGGGTCGTGGGGACGACCCTATAGTCGTCGGACATGTCGGCGGCGGGCCAACCTAGTCCCGGGGTCGTGGGGACGACCCTATAGTCGTCGGACATGTCGGCGGCTGGGCAACTTTGGCCAGTGGTCGTGGGGACGACTCTATAGTCGTCGGACATGTCGGCGGCAGGCCAACGTATGCCCAGGGTCGTAGGGACGAACCTATAGTCGTCGGACATGTCGGCGGCGGGCCAACCTAGTCCCGGGATCGTGGGGACGCCCCTATAGTCGTCGAACATGTCGGCGGCAGGCCAACCTAGTCCCGGGGTCGTGGAGACGACCCTATAGTCGTCGGACATCACGGTGGCGGGCCAATCTAGTCCCGGGGTCGTGGGGACGACCCTATAGTCGTCGGACATGTCGGCGGCTGGCCAACTTTGGACCGGGGCGTGGGGACGACCCTATAGTCGTCGGACAAGTCGGCGGCGGGCCAACCTAGTCCCGGGTTCGTGGGGACGACCCTATAGTCGTAGGACAAGTCGGCGGCAGGCCAACGTATGCTCAGGGTCGTTGGGACGAACCTATAGTCGTCGGACATGACGGTGGCAGGCCAATCTAGTCCCGGGGTCGTGAGGACGACCCCATAGTCGTCGGACATGACGGTGGTGGGCCAACCTAGTCCCGGGGTCGTGGGGACGCCCCTATAGTCGTCGAACATGTCGGCGGCAGGCCAACCTAGTCCCGGGGTCGTGGAGACGACCCTATAGTCGTCGGACATCACGGTGGCGGGCCAATCTAGTCCCGGGGTCGTGGGGACCACCCTATAGTCGTCGGACATGTCTGCGGCTGGGCAACTTTGGCCAGTGGTCGTGGGGACGACCCTATAGTCGTCGGACAAGTCGGTGGCGGGCCAACCTAGTCCCGGGGTCGTGGGGACGACCGTATAGTCGTCGGACGTGACGGTGCCGGGGCAATCTAGCCCCGGGGTCGAGGGGACGACCCTATAGACGTCGGACATGTCGGCGGCTGGCCAACCTAGTCCCGGGGTGGTAGGGACGACCCTATAGTCGTCGGACAAGTCGGCGGCGGGCCAACCTAGTGCCGGGGTCGTGGGGACGACCGTATAGTCGTCGGACATGACGGTGGCGGGCCAATCTAGTCCCGGGGTCGTGGGGACGACCCTATAGTCGTCGGACATGACGGTGGCGGGCCAATCTAGTCCCGGGGTCGTGAGGACGACCCCATAGTCGTCGGACATGACGGTGGTGGGCCAACCTAGTCCCGGGGTCGTGAGGACGACCCTATAGTCGTCGGACATGTCGGCGGCAGGGCAACTTTGGCCGTGGTCGTGGGGACGACCCTATAGTCGTCGGACATGTCGGCGGCAGGGCATCTTTGGCCCGTAGTCGTGGGGACGACCCTATAGTCGTCGGACATGTCGGTGACTGGCCAACCTAGTCCCGGGGTCGTGGAGACGACCCTATAGTCGTCGGACAAGTCGGCGGCGGGCCAACCTAGTCCCGGGGTCGTGGGGACGACCCTATAGTCGTCGGACATGACGGTGCCGGGGCAATCTAGCCCCGGGCTCGTGCGGACAACCCTATAGACGTCGGACATGTCGGCGGCGGGCCAAATTAGTCCCGGGGTCGTGAGGACGACCCCATAGTCGTCGGACATGACGGTGGTGGGCCAACCTAGTCCCGGGGTCGTGGGGACGACCCTATTGTCGTCGGACATGTCGGCGGCAGGGCAACTTTGGCCGTGGTCGTGGGGACGACCCTATAGTCGTCGGACATGTCGGTGACTGGCCAACCTAGTCCCGGGGTCGTGGAGACGACCCTATAGTCGTCGGACATGGCGGTGACTGGCCAACCTAGTCCCGGGGTCGTGGAGACGACCCTATAGTCGTCGGACATGTCGGTGACTGGCCAACCTAGTCCCGGGGTCGTGGAGACGACCCTATAGTCGTCGGACAAGTCGGCGGCGGGCCAACCTAGTCCCGGGTTCGTGGGGACGACCCTATAGTCGTAGGACAAGTCGGCGGCAGGCCAACGTATGCTCAGGGTCGTTGGGACGAACCTATAGTCGTCGGACATGTCGGTGACTGGCCAACCTAGTCCCGGGGTCGTGGAGACGACCCTATAGTCGTCGGACAAGTCGGCGGCGGGCCAACCTAGTCCCGGGTTCGTGGGGACGACCCTATAGTCGTAGGACAAGTCGGCGGCAGGCCAACGTATGCTCAGGGTCGTTGGGACGAACCTATAGTCGTCGGACATGACGGTGGCAGGCCAATCTAGTCCCGGGGTCGTGGGGACGACCCTATAGTCGTCGGACAAGTCGGCGGCGGGCCAACCTAGTCCTGGGGTCGTGGGGACGACCCTATAGTCTACGGACATGTCGGCGGCGGGCCAACCTAGTCCCGGGGTCGTGGGGACGACCCTATAATCGTCGGACATGTCGGCGGCGGGCCAACCTAGTCCCGGGGTCGTGGGGACGACCCTATATTCGTCGGACAAGTCGGCGGCGGGCCAACCTAGTCCTGGGGTCGTGGGGACGACCCTATAGTCGTCGGACATGTCGGCGGCAGGCCAACGTATGCCCAGGGTCGTAGGGACGACCCTATAGTCGTCGGACATGACGGTGGCGGGCCAATCTAGCCCCGGGGTCGTGGGGACGACCCTATAGACGTCGGACATGTCGGCGGCGGGCCAACCTAGTCCCGGGGTCGTGGGGACGACCCTATAGTCGTCGGAAAAGTCGGCGGCAGGCCAACCTAGACCCGGGGTCGTGGGGACGACCCTATAGTCGTCGGACATGTCGGCGGCAGGGCAACTTTGGCCCGTGGTCGTGGGGACGACCCTATAGTCGTCGGACATGTCGGTGACTGGCCAACGTAGTCCCGGGTTCGCGGGGACGACCCTATAGTCGTCGGACATGTCGGCGGCTGGCCAACTTTGGCCCGTGGTCGTGGGGACGACCCTATAGTCGTCGGACATGTCGGTGACTGGCCAACGTAGTCCCGGGTTCGCGGGGACGACCCTATAGTCGTCGGACATGTCGGCGGCTGTCCAACTTTGGCCCGGGTCGTGGGGACGACCCGATAGTCGTCGGACAAGTCGGCGGCGGGCCGACCTAGTCTCGGGGTCCTGGGGACGACCCTATAGTCGTCGGACAAGTCGGCGGCGGGCCAACCTAGTCCCGTGGTCGTGGGGACGACCGTATAGTCGTCGGACAAGTCGGCGGCGGGCCAACCTAGTCCCGTGGTCGTGAGGACGACCGTATAGTCGTCGGACATGTCGGCGGCGGGCCAACCTAGTCCCGGGGTCATGGGGACGACCCTATAGTCGTCGGGCATGTCGGCGGCGGGCCAACCTAGTCCCGGGATCGTGGGGACGCCCCTATAGTCGTCGGACATGTCGGCGGCAGGCCAACCTAGTCCCGGGGTCGTGGAGACGACCCTATAGTCGTCGGACATCACGGTGGCGGGCCAATCTAGTCCCGGGGTCGTGGGGACGACCCTATAGTCGTCGGACATGTCTGCGGATGGGCAACTTTGGCCAGTGGTCGTGGGGACGACCCTATAGTCGTCGGACAAGTCGGCGGCGGGCCAACCTAGTCCCGTGGTCGTGGGGACGACCGTATAGTCGTCGGACAAGTCGGCGGCGGGCCAACCTAGTCCCGTGGTCGTGAGGACGACCGTATAGTCGTCGGACATGTCGGCGGCGGGCCAACCTAGTCCCGGGGTCATGGGGACGACCCTATAGTCGTCGGGCATGTCGGCGGCGGGCCAACCTAGTCCCGGGATCGTGGGGACGCCCCTATAGTCGTCGGACATGTCGGCGGCAGGCCAACCTAGTCCCGGGGTCGTGGAGACGACCCTATAGTCGTCGGACATCACGGTGGCGGGCCAATCTAGTCCCGGGGTCGTGGGGACGACCCTATAGTCGTCGGACATGTCTGCGGATGGGCAACTTTGGCCAGTGGTCGTGGGGACGACCCTATAGTCGTCGGACAAGTCGGCGGCGGGCCAACCTAGTCCCGGGGTCGTGGGGACGACCGTATAGTCGTCGGACATGACGGTGGCGGGCCAATCTAGTCCCGGGGTCGTGGGGACGACCCTATAGTCGTCGGACATGTCGGCGGCTGGCCAACTTTGGACCGGGGCGTGGGGACGACCCTATAGTCGTCGGACATGTCGGCGGCGGGCCAACCTAGTCCCGGGGTCGTGGGGACGACCCTATAGTCGTCGGACTTGTCGGCGGCAGGGCAACTTTGCCCCGTGGTCGTGGGGACGACCCTATAGTCGTCGGACATATCGGCGGCTGGGAAACTTTGGCCTGTGGTCGTGGGGACGACCCTATAGTCATCGGACATGTCGGTGACTGGCCAACCTAGTCCCGGGGTCGTGGGGACGACCCTATAGTCGTAGGACATGTCGGCGGCGGGCCAACCTAGTCCCGGGGTCGTGGGGAAGACCCTATAGTCGTCGGACACGTCGGCGGCGGACAACCTAGTCCCGGGGTCGAGGGGGCGACCCTATAGACGTCGGACATGTCGGCGGCTGGCCAACCTAGTCCCGGGGTGGTAGGGACGACCCTATAGTCGTCGGACAAGTCGGCGCCGGGCCAACCTAGTGCCGGGGTCGTGGGGACGACCGTATAGTCGTCGGACATGACGGTGGCGGGCCAATCTAGTCCCGGGGTCGTGGGGACGACCCTATAGTCGTCGGACATGACGGTGGCGGGCCAATCTAGTCCCGGGGTCGTGAGGACGACCCCATAGTCGTCGGACATGACGGTGGTGGGCCAACCTAGTCCCGGGGTCGTGAGGACGACCCTATAGTCGTCGGACATGTCGGCGGCAGGGCAACTTTGGCCGTGGTCGTGGGGACGACCCTATAGTCGTCGGACATGTCGGCGGCAGGGCATCTTTGGCCCGTGGTCGTGGGGACGACCCTATAGTCGTCGGACATGTCGGTGACTGGCCAACCTAGTCCCGGGGTCGTGGAGACGACCCTATAGTCGTCGGACAAGTCGGCGGCGGGCCAACCTAGTCCCGGGGTCGTGGGGACGACCCTATAGTCGTCGGACATGACGGTGCCGGGGCAATCTAGCCCCGGGGTCGTGCGGACGACCCTATAGACGTCGGACATGTCGGCGGCTGGCCAACTTTGGCCCGGGGCGTGGGGACGACCCTATAGTCGTCGGACATGTCGGCGGCCGGGCAACTTTGGCCCGTGGTCGTGGGGACGACCCTATAGTCGTCGGACATGTCGGTTACTGGCCAACGTAGCCCCGGGTTCGCGGGGACGACCTTATAGTCGTCGGACAAGTCGGCGGCTGGCCAACTTTGGCCCGGGTCGTGGGGACGACCCTATAGTCGTCGGACATGTCGGCGGCTGGGCAACTTTGGCCCGTGGTCGTGGGGACGACCCTATAGTCGTCGGACATGTCGGTGACTGGCCAACCTAGTCCCGGGGTCGTGGAGACGACCCTATAGTCGTTGGACAAGTCGGCGGCGGGCCAACCTAGTCCCGGGGTCCTGGGGACGACCCTATAGTCGTCGGACATGTCGGCGGCTGGCCAACTTTGGCCCGGGGCGTGGGGACGACCCTACAGTCTACGGACATGTCGGCGGCGGGCCAACCTAGTCCCGGGGTCGTGGGGACGACCCTATAGTCGTCGGACATGTCGGCGGCGGGCCAACCTAGTCCCGGGGTCGTGGGGACGACCCTATAGTCGTCGGACATGTCGGCGGCTGGGCAACTTTGGCCAGTGGTCGTGGGGACGACTCTATAGTCGTCGGACATGTCGGCGGCAGGCCAACGTATGCCCAGGGTCGTAGGGACGAACCTATAGTCGTCGGACATGACCGTGGCGGGCCAATCTAGTCCCGGGGTCGTGGGGACGACCCAATAGTCGTCGGACATGACGGTGGTGGGACAACCTAGTCCCGGGGTCGTGGGGACGACCCTATAGTCGTCGGACATGTCGGCGGCAGGGCAACTTTGGCCGTGGTCGTGGGGACGACCCTATAGTCGTCGGACATGTCGGTGACTGGCCAACCTAGTCCCGGGGTCGTGGGGACGACCCTATAGTCGTCGAACATGTCGGCGGCAGGCCAACCTAGTCCCGGGGTCGTGGAGACGACCCTATAGTCGTCGGACATCACGGTGGCGGGCCAATCTAGTCCCGGGGTCGTGGGGACCACCCTATAGTCGTCGGACATGTCTGCGGCTGGGCAACTTTGGCCAGTGGTCGTGGGGACGACCCTATAGTCGTCGGACAAGTCGGTGGCGGGCCAACCTAGTCCCGGGGTCGTGGGGACGACCGTATAGTCGTCGGACGTGACGGTGCCGGGGCAATCTAGCCCCGGGGTCGAGGGGACGACCCTATAGACGTCGGACATGTCGGCGGCTGGCCAACCTAGTCCCGGGGTGGTAGGGACGACCCTATAGTCGTCGGACAAGTCGGCGGCGGGCCAACCTAGTGCCGGGGTCGTGGGGACGACCGTATAGTCGTCGGACATGACGGTGGCGGGCCAATCTAGTCCCGGGGTCGTGGGGACGACCCTATAGTCGTCGGACATGACGGTGGCGGGCCAATCTAGTCCCGGGGTCGTGAGGACGACCCCATAGTCGTCGGACATGACGGTGGTGGGCCAACCTAGTCCCGGGGTCGTGAGGACGACCCTATAGTCGTCGGACATGTCGGCGGCAGGGCAACTTTGGCCGTGGTCGTGGGGACGACCCTATAGTCGTCGGACATGTCGGTGACTGGCCAACCTAGTCCCGGGGTCGTGGAGACGACCCTATAGTCGTCGGACATGGCGGTGACTGGCCAACCTAGTCCCGGGGTCGTGGAGACGACCCTATAGTCGTCGGACATGTCGGTGACTGGCCAACCTAGTCCCGGGGTCGTGGAGACGACCCTATAGTCGTCGGACAAGTCGGCGGCGGGCCAACCTAGTCCCGGGTTCGTGGGGACGACCCTATAGTCGTAGGACAAGTCGGCGGCAGGCCAACGTATGCTCAGGGTCGTTGGGACGAACCTATAGTCGTCGGACATGACGGTGGCAGGCCAATCTAGTCCCGGGGTCGTGGGGACGACCCTATAGTCGTCGGACAAGTCGGCGGCGGGCCAACCTAGTCCTGGGGTCGTGGGGACGACCCTATAGTCTACGGACATGTCGGCGGCGGGCCAACCTAGTCCCGGGGTCGTGGGGACGACCCTATAATCGTCGGACATGTCGGCGGCGGGCCAACCTAGTCCCGGGGTCGTGGGGACGACCCTATATTCGTCGGACAAGTCGGCGGCGGGCCAACCTAGTCCTGGGGTCGTGGGGACGACCCTATAGTCGTCGGACATGTCGGCGGCAGGCCAACGTATGCCCAGGGTCGTAGGGACGACCCTATAGTCGTCGGACATGACGGTGGCGGGCCAATCTAGCCCCGGGGTCGCGGGGACGACCCTATAGTCGTCGGACATGTCGGCGGCTGTCCAACTTTGGCCCGGGTCGTGGGGACGACCCGATAGTCGTCGGACAAGTCGGCGGCGGGCCGACCTAGTCTCGGGGTCCTGGGGACGACCCTATAGTCGTCGGACAAGTCGGCGGCGGGCCAACCTAGTCCCGTGGTCGTGGGGACGACCGTATAGTCGTCGGACAAGTCGGCGGCGGGCCAACCTAGTCCCGTGGTCGTGAGGACGACCGTATAGTCGTCGGACATGTCGGCGGCTGGCCAACTTTGGCCCGTGGTCGTGGGGACGACCCTATAGTCGTCGGACATGTCGGTGACTGGCCAACGTAGTCCCGGGTTCGCGGGGACGACCCTATAGTCGTCGGACATGTCGGCGGCTGTCCAACTTTGGCCCGGGTCGTGGGGACGACCCGATAGTCGTCGGACAAGTCGGCGGCGGGCCGACCTAGTCTCGGGGTCCTGGGGACGACCCTATAGTCGTCGGACAAGTCGGCGGCGGGCCAACCTAGTCCCGTGGTCGTGGGGACGACCGTATAGTCGTCGGACAAGTCGGCGGCGGGCCAACCTAGTCCCGTGGTCGTGAGGACGACCGTATAGTCGTCGGACATGTCGGCGGCGGGCCAACCTAGTCCCGGGGTCATGGGGACGACCCTATAGTCGTCGGGCATGTCGGCGGCGGGCCAACCTAGTCCCGGGATCGTGGGGACGCCCCTATAGTCGTCGGACATGTCGGCGGCAGGCCAACCTAGTCCCGGGGTCGTGGAGACGACCCTATAGTCGTCGGACATCACGGTGGCGGGCCAATCTAGTCCCGGGGTCGTGGGGACGACCCTATAGTCGTCGGACATGTCTGCGGATGGGCAACTTTGGCCAGTGGTCGTGGGGACGACCCTATAGTCGTCGGACAAGTCGGCGGCGGGCCAACCTAGTCCCGGGGTCGTGGGGACGACCGTATAGTCGTCGGACATGACGGTGGCGGGCCAATCTAGTCCCGGGGTCGTGGGGACGACCCTATAGTCGTCGGACATGTCGGCGGCTGGCCAACTTTGGACCGGGGCGTGGGGACGACCCTATAGTCGTCGGACATGTCGGCGGCGGGCCAACCTAGTCCCGGGGTCGTGGGGACGACCCTATAGTCGTCGGACATGTCGGCGGCAGGGCAACTTTGCCCCGTGGTCGTGGGGACGACCCTATAGTCGTCGGACATATCGGCGGCTGGGAAACTTTGGCCTGTGGTCGTGGGGACGACCCTATAGTCATCGGACATGTCGGTGACTGGCCAACCTAGTCCCGGGGTCGTGGGGACGACCCTATAGTCGTAGGACATGTCGGCGGCGGGCCAACCTAGTCCCGGGGTCGTGGGGAAGACCCTATAGTCGTCGGACACGTCGGCGGCGGACAACCTAGTCCCGGGGTCGAGGGGGCGACCCTATAGACGTCGGACATGTCGGCGGCTGGCCAACCTAGTCCCGGGGTGGTAGGGACGACCCTATAGTCGTCGGACAAGTCGGCGCCGGGCCAACCTAGTGCCGGGGTCGTGGGGACGACCGTATAGTCGTCGGACATGACGGTGGCGGGCCAATCTAGTCCCGGGGTCGTGGGGACGACCCTATAGTCGTCGGACATGACGGTGGCGGGCCAATCTAGTCCCGGGGTCGTGAGGACGACCCCATAGTCGTCGGACATGACGGTGGTGGGCCAACCTAGTCCCGGGGTCGTGAGGACGACCCTATAGTCGTCGGACATGTCGGCGGCAGGGCAACTTTGGCCGTGGTCGTGGGGACGACCCTATAGTCGTCGGACATGTCGGCGGCAGGGCATCTTTGGCCCGTGGTCGTGGGGACGACCCTATAGTCGTCGGACATGTCGGTGACTGGCCAACCTAGTCCCGGGGTCGTGGAGACGACCCTATAGTCGTCGGACAAGTCGGCGGCGGGCCAACCTAGTCCCGGGGTCGTGGGGACGACCCTATAGTCGTCGGACATGACGGTGCCGGGGCAATCTAGCCCCGGGGTCGTGCGGACGACCCTATAGACGTCGGACATGTCGGCGGCTGGCCAACTTTGGCCCGGGGCGTGGGGACGACCCTATAGTCGTCGGACATGTCGGCGGCCGGGCAACTTTGGCCCGTGGTCGTGGGGACGACCCTATAGTCGTCGGACATGTCGGTTACTGGCCAACGTAGCCCCGGGTTCGCGGGGACGACCTTATAGTCGTCGGACAAGTCGGCGGCTGGCCAACTTTGGCCCGGGTCGTGGGGACGACCCTATAGTCGTCGGACATGTCGGCGGCTGGGCAACTTTGGCCCGTGGTCGTGGGGACGACCCTATAGTCGTCGGACATGTCGGTGACTGGCCAACCTAGTCCCGGGGTCGTGGAGACGACCCTATAGTCGTTGGACAAGTCGGCGGCGGGCCAACCTAGTCCCGGGGTCCTGGGGACGACCCTATAGTCGTCGGACATGTCGGCGGCTGGCCAACTTTGGCCCGGGGCGTGGGGACGACCCTATAGTCTACGGACATGTCGGCGGCGGGCCAACCTAGTCCCGGGGTCGTGGGGACGACCCTATAATCGTCGGACATGTCGGCGGCTGGCCAACTTTGGCCCGGGGCGTGGGGACGACCCTATAGTCTACGGACATGTCGGCGGCGGGCCAACCTAGTCCCGGGGTCGTGGGGACGACCCTATAATCGTCGGACATGTTGGCGGCGGGCCAACCTAGTCCCGGGGTCGTGGGGACGACCCTATAGTCGTCGGACATGTCGGCGGCTGGCCAATTTTGGACCGGGGCGTGGGGACGACCCAATAGTCGTCGGACATGTCGGCGGCGGCCAACCTAGTCCCGAGGTCGTGGGGACGACCCTATAGTCGTCGGACATGTCGGCGGCAGGTCAACTTTGGCCCGTGGTCGTGGGGACGACCCTATAGTCGTCGGACACGTCGGCGGCGGGCCAACCTAGTCCCGGGGTCGAGGGGACGACCCTATAGACGTCGGACATGTCGGCGGCTGGCCAACCTAGTCCCGGGGTGGTAGGGACGACCCTATAGTCGTCGGACAAGTCGGCGGCGGGCAAACCTAGTGCCGGGGTCGTGGGGACGACCCTATAGTCGCCGGACATGACGGTGCCGGGGCAATCTAGCCCCGAGGTCGTGGGGACGACCCTATAGACGTCGGACATGTCGGCGGCGGGCCAACCTAGTCCCGGGGTCGTGGGGACGACCCTATAGTCTTCGGACATGTCGGCGGCTGGGCATCTTTGGCCAGTGGTCGTGGGGACGACCCTATAGTCGTCGGACATGTCGGCGGCTGTCCAACCTAGACCCGGGGTGCTGGGGACGACCCTATAGTCGTCGGACATGTCGGCGGCTGGCCAACCTAGTCCCGTGGTCGTGGGGACGACCCCATAGTCGTAGGACACGTCGGCGGCGGGCCAACTTTGGCCCGGGGCGTGGGGACGACCCTATACCCTACGGACATGTCGGCGGTGGGCCAACCTAGTCCCGGGGTCGTGGGGACGACCCTATAATCGTCGGACATGTCGGCGGCGGGCCAACCTAGTCCCGGGGTCGTGGGGACGACCCTATAGTTGTCGGACAAGTCGGCGGCGGGCCAACCTAGTCCCGGGGTCGTGGGGACGACCCTATAGTCGTCGGACATGTCGGCGGCTGGGCAACTTTGGCCAGTGGTCGTGGGGACGACCCTATAGTCGTCGGACATGTCGGCGGCAGGCCAACGTATGCCCAGGGTCGTAGGGACGAACCTATAGTCGTCGGACATGACGGTGGCGGGCCAATCTAGCCCCGGGGTCGTGGGGACGACCCTATAGACGTCGGACATGTCGGCGGCGGGCCAACATAGTGCCGGGGTCGTGGGGACGACCCTATAGTCGTCGGAAAATTCGGCGGCGGGCCAACCTAGACCCGGGGTCGTGGGGACGACCCTATAGTCGTCGGACATGTCGGCGGCCGGGCAACTTTGGCCCGTGGTCGTGGGGACGACCCTATAGTCGTCGGACATGTCGGTGACTGGCCAACGTAGTCCCGGGTTCGCGGGGACGACCTTATAGTCGGCGGACAAGTCGGCGGCTGGCCAACTTTGGCCCGGGTCGTGGGGACGACCCTATAGTCGTCGGACATGTCGGCGGCTGGGCAACTTTGGCCCGTGGTCGTGGGGACGACCCGATAGTCGTCGGACATGTCGGTGACTGGCCAACCTAGTCCCGGCGTCGTGGAGACGACCCTATAGTCGTCGGACAAGTCGGCGGCGGGCCAACCTAGTCCCGGGGTCCTGGGGACGACCCTATAGTCGTCGGACATGTCGGCGGCTGGCCAACTTTGGCCCGGGGCGTGGGGACGACCCTATAGTCTACGGACATGTCGGCGGCGGGCCAACCTAGTCCCGGGGTCGTGGGGACGACCCTATAGTCGTCGGACATGTCGGCGGCGGGCCAACCTAGTCCCGGGGTCGTGGGGACGACCCTATAGTCGTCGGACATGTCGGCGGCTGGGCAACTTTGGCCAGTGGTCGTGGGGACGACTCTATAGTCGTCGGACATGTCGGCGGCAGGCCAACGTATGCCCAGGGTCGTAGGGACGAACCTATAGTCGTCGGACATGTCGGCGGCGGGCCAACCTAGTCCCGGGATCGTGGGGACGCCCCTATAGTCGTCGAACATGTCGGCGGCAGGCCAACCTAGTCCCGGGGTCGTGGAGACGACCCTATAGTCGTCGGACATCACGGTGGCGGGCCAATCTAGTCCCGGGGTCGTGGGGACGACCCTATAGTCGTCGGACATGTCTGCGGCTGGGCAACTTTGGCCAGTGGTCGTGGGGACGACCCTATAGTCGTCGGACAAGTCGGTGGCGGGCCAACCTAGTCCCGGGGTCGTGGGGACGACCGTATAGTCGTCGGACATGACTGTGGCGGGCCAATCTAGTCCCGGGGTCGTGGGGACGACCCTATAGTCGTCGGACATGTCGGCGGCTGGCCAACTTTGGACCGGGGCGTGGGGACGACCCTATAGTCGTCGGACAAGTCGGCGGCGGGCCAACCTAGTCCCGGGTTCGTGGGGACGACCCTATAGTCGTAGGACAAGTCGGCGGCAGGCCAACGTATGCTCAGGGTCGTTGGGACGAACCTATAGTCGTCGGACATGACGGTGGCAGGCCAATCTAGTCCCGGGGTCGTGAGGACGACCCCATAGTCGTCGGACATGACGGTGGTGGGCCAACCTAGTCCCGGGGTCGTGGGGACGCCCCTATAGTCGTCGAACATGTCGGCGGCAGGCCAACCTAGTCCCGGGGTCGTGGAGACGACCCTATAGTCGTCGGACATCACGGTGGCGGGCCAATCTAGTCCCGGGGTCGTGGGGACCACCCTATAGTCGTCGGACATGTCTGCGGCTGGGCAACTTTGGCCAGTGGTCGTGGGGACGACCCTATAGTCGTCGGACAAGTCGGTGGCGGGCCAACCTAGTCCCGGGGTCGTGGGGACGACCGTATAGTCGTCGGACGTGACGGTGCCGGGGCAATCTAGCCCCGGGGTCGAGGGGACGACCCTATAGACGTCGGACATGTCGGCGGCTGGCCAACCTAGTCCCGGGGTGGTAGGGACGACCCTATAGTCGTCGGACAAGTCGGCGGCGGGCCAACCTAGTGCCGGGGTCGTGGGGACGACCGTATAGTCGTCGGACATGACGGTGGCGGGCCAATCTAGTCCCGGGGTCGTGGGGACGACCCTATAGTCGTCGGACATGACGGTGGCGGGCCAATCTAGTCCCGGGGTCGTGAGGACGACCCCATAGTCGTCGGACATGACGGTGGTGGGCCAACCTAGTCCCGGGGTCGTGAGGACGACCCTATAGTCGTCGGACATGTCGGCGGCAGGGCAACTTTGGCCGTGGTCGTGGGGACGACCCTATAGTCGTCGGACATGTCGGCGGCAGGGCATCTTTGGCCCGTAGTCGTGGGGACGACCCTATAGTCGTCGGACATGTCGGTGACTGGCCAACCTAGTCCCGGGGTCGTGGAGACGACCCTATAGTCGTCGGACAAGTCGGCGGCGGGCCAACCTAGTCCCGGGGTCGTGGGGACGACCCTATAGTCGTCGGACATGACGGTGCCGGGGCAATCTAGCCCCGGGCTCGTGCGGACAACCCTATAGACGTCGGACATGTCGGCGGCGGGCCAAATTAGTCCCGGGGTCGTGAGGACGACCCCATAGTCGTCGGACATGCCGGTGGTGGGCCAACCTAGTCCCGGGGTCGTGGGGACGACCCTATTGTCGTCGGACATGTCGGCGGCAGGGCAACTTTGGCCGTGGTCGTGGGGACGACCCTATAGTCGTCGGACATGTCGGTGACTGGCCAACCTAGTCCCGGGGTCGTGGAGACGACCCTATAGTCGTCGGACATGGCGGTGACTGGCCAACCTAGTCCCGGGGTCGTGGAGACGACCCTATAGTCGTCGGACATGTCGGTGACTGGCCAACCTAGTCCCGGGGTCGTGGAGACGACCCTATAGTCGTCGGACAAGTCGGCGGCGGGCCAACCTAGTCCCGGGTTCGTGGGGACGACCCTATAGTCGTAGGACAAGTCGGCGGCAGGCCAACGTATGCTCAGGGTCGTTGGGACGAACCTATAGTCGTCGGACATGTCGGTGACTGGCCAACCTAGTCCCGGGGTCGTGGAGACGACCCTATAGTCGTCGGACAAGTCGGCGGCGGGCCAACCTAGTCCCGGGTTCGTGGGGACGACCCTATAGTCGTAGGACAAGTCGGCGGCAGGCCAACGTATGCTCAGGGTCGTTGGGACGAACCTATAATCGTCGGACATGACGGTGGCAGGCCAATCTAGTCCCGGGGTCGTGGGGACGACCCTATAGTCGTCGGACAAGTCGGCGGCGGGCCAACCTAGTCCTGGGGTCGTGGGGACGACCCTATAGTCTACGGACATGTCGGCGGCGGGCCAACCTAGTCCCGGGGTCGTGGGGACGACCCTATAATCGTCGGACATGTCGGCGGCGGGCCAACCTAGTCCCGGGGTCGTGGGGACGACCCTATATTCGTCGGACAAGTCGGCGGGGGGCCAACCTAGTCCTGGGGTCGTGGGGACGACCCTATAGTCGTCGGACATGTCGGCGGCAGGCCAACGTATGCCCAGGGTCGTAGGGACGACCCTATAGTCGTCGGACATGACGGTGGCGGGCCAATCTAGCCCCGGGGTCGTGGGGACGACCCTATAGACGTCGGACATGTCGGCGGCGGGCCAACCTAGTCCCGGGGTCGTGGGGACGACCCTATAGTCGTCGGAAAAGTCGGCGGCAGGCCAACCTAGACCCGGGGTCGTGGGGACGACCCTATAGTCGTCGGACATGTCGGCGGCAGGGCAACTTTGGCCCGTGGTCGTGGGGACGACCCTATAGTCGTCGGACATGTCGGTGACTGGCCAACGTAGTCCCGGGTTCGCGGGGACGACCCTATAGTCGTCGGACATGTCGGCGGCTGGCCAACTTTGGCCCGTGGTCGTGGGGACGACCCTATAGTCGTCGGACATGTCGGTGACTGGCCAACGTAGTCCCGGGTTCGCGGGGACGACCCTATAGTCGTCGGACATGTCGGCGGCTGTCCAACTTTGGCCCGGGTCGTGGGGACGACCCGATAGTCGTCGGACAAGTCGGCGGCGGGCCGACCTAGTCTCGGGGTCCTGGGGACGACCCTATAGTCGTCGGACAAGTCGGCGGCGGGCCAACCTAGTCCCGTGGTCGTGGGGACGACCGTATAGTCGTCGGACAAGTCGGCGGCGGGCCAACCTAGTCCCGTGGTCGTGAGGACGACCGTATAGTCGTCGGACATGTCGGCGGCGGGCCAACCTAGTCCCGGGGTCATGGGGACGACCCTATAGTCGTCGGGCATGTCGGCGGCGGGCCAACCTAGTCCCGGGATCGTGGGGACGCCCCTATAGTCGTCGGACATGTCGGCGGCAGGCCAACCTAGTCCCGGGGTCGTGGAGACGACCCTATAGTCGTCGGACATCACGGTGGCGGGCCAATCTAGTCCCGGGGTCGTGGGGACGACCCTATAGTCGTCGGACATGTCTGCGGATGGGCAACTTTGGCCAGTGGTCGTGGGGACGACCCTATAGTCGTCGGACAAGTCGGCGGCGGGCCAACCTAGTCCCGGGGTCGTGGGGACGACCGTATAGTCGTCGGACATGACGGTGGCGGGCCAATCTAGTCCCGGGGTCGTGGGGACGACCCTATAGTCGTCGGACATGTCGGCGGCTGGCCAACTTTGGACCGGGGCGTGGGGACGACCCTATAGTCGTCGGACATGTCGGCGGCGGGCCAACCTAGTCCCGGGGTCGTGGGGACGACCCTATAGTCGTCGGACATGTCGGCGGCAGGGCAACTTTGCCCCGTGGTCGTGGGGACGACCCTATAGTCGTCGGACATATCGGCGGCTGGGAAACTTTGGCCTGTGGTCGTGGGGACGACCCTATAGTCATCGGACATGTCGGTGACTGGCCAACCTAGTCCCGGGGTCGTGGGGACGACCCTATAGTCGTAGGACATGTCGGCGGCGGGCCAACCTAGTCCCGGGGTCGTGGGGAAGACCCTATAGTCGTCGGACACGTCGGCGGCGGACAACCTAGTCCCGGGGTCGAGGGGGCGACCCTATAGACGTCGGACATGTCGGCGGCTGGCCAACCTAGTCCCGGGGTGGTAGGGACGACCCTATAGTCGTCGGACAAGTCGGCGCCGGGCCAACCTAGTGCCGGGGTCGTGGGGACGACCGTATAGTCGTCGGACATGACGGTGGCGGGCCAATCTAGTCCCGGGGTCGTGGGGACGACCCTATAGTCGTCGGACATGACGGTGGCGGGCCAATCTAGTCCCGGGGTCGTGAGGACGACCCCATAGTCGTCGGACATGACGGTGGTGGGCCAACCTAGTCCCGGGGTCGTGAGGACGACCCTATAGTCGTCGGACATGTCGGCGGCAGGGCAACTTTGGCCGTGGTCGTGGGGACGACCCTATAGTCGTCGGACATGTCGGCGGCAGGGCATCTTTGGCCCGTGGTCGTGGGGACGACCCTATAGTCGTCGGACATGTCGGTGACTGGCCAACCTAGTCCCGGGGTCGTGGAGACGACCCTATAGTCGTCGGACAAGTCGGCGGCGGGCCAACCTAGTCCCGGGGTCGTGGGGACGACCCTATAGTCGTCGGACATGACGGTGCCGGGGCAATCTAGCCCCGGGGTCGTGCGGACGACCCTATAGACGTCGGACATGTCGGCGGCTGGCCAACTTTGGCCCGGGGCGTGGGGACGACCCTATAGTCGTCGGACATGTCGGCGGCCGGGCAACTTTGGCCCGTGGTCGTGGGGACGACCCTATAGTCGTCGGACATGTCGGTTACTGGCCAACGTAGCCCCGGGTTCGCGGGGACGACCTTATAGTCGTCGGACAAGTCGGCGGCTGGCCAACTTTGGCCCGGGTCGTGGGGACGACCCTATAGTCGTCGGACATGTCGGCGGCTGGGCAACTTTGGCCCGTCGTCGTGGGGACGACCCTATAGTCGTCGGACATGTCGGTGACTGGCCAACCTAGTCCCGGGGTCGTGGAGACGACCCTATAGTCGTTGGACAAGTCGGCGGCGGGCCAACCTAGTCCCGGGGTCCTGGGGACGACCCTATAGTCGTCGGACATGTCGGCGGCTGGCCAACTTTGGCCCGGGGCGTGGGGACGACCCTACAGTCTACGGACATGTCGGCGGCGGGCCAACCTAGTCCCGGGGTCGTGGGGACGACCCTATAGTCGTCGGACATGTCGGCGGCGGGCCAACCTAGTCCCGGGGTCGTGGGGACGACCCTATAGTCGTCGGACATGTCGGCGGCTGGGCAACTTTGGCCAGTGGTCGTGGGGACGACTCTATAGTCGTCGGACATGTCGGCGGCAGGCCAACGTATGCCCAGGGTCGTAGGGACGAACCTATAGTCGTCGGACATGACCGTGGCGGGCCAATCTAGTCCCGGGGTCGTGGGGACGACCCAATAGTCGTCGGACATGACGGTGGTGGGACAACCTAGTCCCGGGGTCGTGGGGACGACCCTATAGTCGTCGGACATGTCGGCGGCAGGGCAACTTTGGCCGTGGTCGTGGGGACGACCCTATAGTCGTCGGACATGTCGGTGACTGGCCAACCTAGTCCCGGGGTCGTGGGGACGACCCTATAGTCGTCGAACATGTCGGCGGCAGGCCAACCTAGTCCCGGGGTCGTGGAGACGACCCTATAGTCGTCGGACATCACGGTGGCGGGCCAATCTAGTCCCGGGGTCGTGGGGACCACCCTATAGTCGTCGGACATGTCTGCGGCTGGGCAACTTTGGCCAGTGGTCGTGGGGACGACCCTATAGTCGTCGGACAAGTCGGTGGCGGGCCAACCTAGTCCCGGGGTCGTGGGGACGACCGTATAGTCGTCGGACGTGACGGTGCCGGGGCAATCTAGCCCCGGGGTCGAGGGGACGACCCTATAGACGTCGGACATGTCGGCGGCTGGCCAACCTAGTCCCGGGGTGGTAGGGACGACCCTATAGTCGTCGGACAAGTCGGCGGCGGGCCAACCTAGTGCCGGGGTCGTGGGGACGACCGTATAGTCGTCGGACATGACGGTGGCGGGCCAATCTAGTCCCGGGGTCGTGGGGACGACCCTATAGTCGTCGGACATGACGGTGGCGGGCCAATCTAGTCCCGGGGTCGTGAGGACGACCCCATAGTCGTCGGACATGACGGTGGTGGGCCAACCTAGTCCCGGGGTCGTGAGGACGACCCTATAGTCGTCGGACATGTCGGCGGCAGGGCAACTTTGGCCGTGGTCGTGGGGACGACCCTATAGTCGTCGGACATGTCGGCGGCAGGGCATCTTTGGCCCGTAGTCGTGGGGACGACCCTATAGTCGTCGGACATGTCGGTGACTGGCCAACCTAGTCCCGGGGTCGTGGAGACGACCCTATAGTCGTCGGACAAGTCGGCGGCGGGCCAACCTAGTCCCGGGGTCGTGGGGACGACCCTATAGTCGTCGGACATGACGGTGCCGGGGCAATCTAGCCCCGGGCTCGTGCGGACAACCCTATAGACGTCGGACATGTCGGCGGCGGGCCAAATTAGTCCCGGGGTCGTGAGGACGACCCCATAGTCGTCCGACATGACGGTGGTGGGCCAACCTAGTCCCGGGGTCGTGGGGACGACCCTATTGTCGTCGGACATGTCGGCGGCAGGGCAACTTTGGCCGTGGTCGTGGGGACGACCCTATAGTCGTCGGACATGTCGGTGACTGGCCAACCTAGTCCCGGGGTCGTGGAGACGACCCTATAGTCGTCGGACATGGCGGTGACTGGCCAACCTAGTCCCGGGGTCGTGGAGACGACCCTATAGTCGTCGGACATGTCGGTGACTGGCCAACCTAGTCCCGGGGTCGTGGAGACGACCCTATAGTCGTCGGACAAGTCGGCGGCGGGCCAACCTAGTCCCGGGTTCGTGGGGACGACCCTATAGTCGTAGGACAAGTCGGCGGCAGGCCAACGTATGCTCAGGGTCGTTGGGACGAACCTATAGTCGTCGGACATGTCGGTGACTGGCCAACCTAGTCCCGGGGTCGTGGAGACGACCCTATAGTCGTCGGACAAGTCGGCGGCGGGCCAACCTAGTCCCGGGTTCGTGGGGACGACCCTATAGTCGTAGGACAAGTCGGCGGCAGGCCAACGTATGCTCAGGGTCGTTGGGACGAACCTATAGTCGTCGGACATGACGGTGGCAGGCCAATCTAGTCCCGGGGTCGTGGGGACGACCCTATAGTCGTCGGACAAGTCGGCGGCGGGCCAACCTAGTCCTGGGGTCGTGGGGACGACCCTATAGTCTACGGACATGTCGGCGGCGGGCCAACCTAGTCCCGGGGTCGTGGGGACGACCCTATAATCGTCGGACATGTCGGCGGCGGGCCAACCTAGTCCCGGGGTCGTGGGGACGACCCTATATTCGTCGGACAAGTCGGCGGCGGGCCAACCTAGTCCTGGGGTCGTGGGGACGACCCTATAGTCGTCGGACATGTCGGCGGCAGGCCAACGTATGCCCAGGGTCGTAGGGACGACCCTATAGTCGTCGGACATGACGGTGGCGGGCCAATCTAGCCCCGGGGTCGTGGGGACGACCCTATAGACGTCGGACATGTCGGCGGCGGGCCAACCTAGTCCCGGGGTCGTGGGGACGACCCTATAGTCGTCGGAAAAGTCGGCGGCAGGCCAACCTAGACCCGGGGTCGTGGGGACGACCCTATAGTCGTCGGACATGTCGGCGGCAGGGCAACTTTGGCCCGTGGTCGTGGGGACGACCCTATAGTCGTCGGACATGTCGGTGACTGGCCAACGTAGTCCCGGGTTCGCGGGGACGACCCTATAGTCGTCGGACATGTCGGCGGCTGGCCAACTTTGGCCCGTGGTCGTGGGGACGACCCTATAGTCGTCGGACATGTCGGTGACTGGCCAACGTAGTCCCGGGTTCGCGGGGACGACCCTATAGTCGTCGGACATGTCGGCGGCTGTCCAACTTTGGCCCGGGTCGTGGGGACGACCCGATAGTCGTCGGACAAGTCGGCGGCGGGCCGACCTAGTCTCGGGGTCCTGGGGACGACCCTATAGTCGTCGGACAAGTCGGCGGCGGGCCAACCTAGTCCCGTGGTCGTGGGGACGACCGTATAGTCGTCGGACAAGTCGGCGGCGGGCCAACCTAGTCCCGTGGTCGTGAGGACGACCGTATAGTCGTCGGACATGTCGGCGGCGGGCCAACCTAGTCCCGGGGTCATGGGGACGACCCTATAGTCGTCGGGCATGTCGGCGGCGGGCCAACCTAGTCCCGGGATCGTGGGGACGCCCCTATAGTCGTCGGACATGTCGGCGGCAGGCCAACCTAGTCCCGGGGTCGTGGAGACGACCCTATAGTCGTCGGACATCACGGTGGCGGGCCAATCTAGTCCCGGGGTCGTGGGGACGACCCTATAGTCGTCGGACATGTCTGCGGATGGGCAACTTTGGCCAGTGGTCGTGGGGACGACCCTATAGTCGTCGGACATATCGGCGGCTGGGAAACTTTGGCCTGTGGTCGTGGGGACGACCCTATAGTCATCGGACATGTCGGTGACTGGCCAACCTAGTCCCGGGGTCGTGGGGACGACCCTATAGTCGTAGGACATGTCGGCGGCGGGCCAACCTAGTCCCGGGGTCGTGGGGAAGACCCTATAGTCGTCGGACACGTCGGCGGCGGACAACCTAGTCCCGGGGTCGAGGGGGCGACCCTATAGACGTCGGACATGTCGGCGGCTGGCCAACCTAGTCCCGGGGTGGTAGGGACGACCCTATAGTCGTCGGACAAGTCGGCGCCGGGCCAACCTAGTGCCGGGGTCGTGGGGACGACCGTATAGTCGTCGGACATGACGGTGGCGGGCCAATCTAGTCCCGGGGTCGTGGGGACGACACTATAGTCGTCGGACATGACGGTGGCGGGCCAATCTAGTCCCGGGGTCGTGAGGACGACCCCATAGTCGTCGGACATGACGGTGGTGGGCCAACCTAGTCCCGGGGTCGTGAGGACGACCCTATAGTCGTCGGACATGTCGGCGGCAGGGCAACTTTGGCCGTGGTCGTGGGGACGACCCTATAGTCGTCGGACATGTCGGCGGCAGGGCATCTTTGGCCCGTGGTCGTGGGGACGACCCTATAGTCGTCGGACATGTCGGTGACTGGCCAACCTAGTCCCGGGGTCGTGGAGACGACCCTATAGTCGTCGGACAAGTCGGCGGCGGGCCAACCTAGTCCCGGGGTCGTGGGGACGACCCTATAGTCGTCGGACATGACGGTGCCGGGGCAATCTAGCCCCGGGGTCGTGCGGACGACCCTATAGACGTCGGACATGTCGGCGGCTGGCCAACTTTGGCCCGGGGCGTGGGGACGACCCTATAGTCGTCGGACATGTCGGCGGCCGGGCAACTTTGGCCCGTGGTCGTGGGGACGACCCTATAGTCGTCGGACATGTCGGTTACTGGCCAACGTAGCCCCGGGTTCGCGGGGACGACCTTATAGTCGTCGGACAAGTCGGCGGCTGGCCAACTTTGGCCCGGGTCGTGGGGACGACCCTATAGTCGTCGGACATGTCGGCGGCTGGGCAACTTTGGCCCGTGGTCGTGGGGACGACCCTATAGTCGTCGGACATGTCGGTGACTGGCCAACCTAGTCCCGGGGTCGTGGAGACGACCCTATAGTCGTTGGACAAGTCGGCGGCGGGCCAACCTAGTCCCGGGGTCCTGGGGACGACCCTATAGTCGTCGGACATGTCGGCGGCTGGCCAACTTTGGCCCGGGGCGTGGGGACGACCCTACAGTCTACGGACATGTCGGCGGCGGGCCAACCTAGTCCCGGGGTCGTGGGGACGACCCTATAGTCGTCGGACATGTCTGCGGATGGGCAACTTTGGCCAGTGGTCGTGGGGACGACCCTATAGTCGTCGGACAAGTCGGCGGCGGGCCAACCTAGTCCCGGGGTCGTGGGGACGACCGTATAGTCGTCGGACATGACGGTGGCGGGCCAATCTAGTCCCGGGGTCGTGGGGACGACCCTATAGTCGTCGGACATGTCGGCGGCTGGCCAACTTTGGACCGGGGCGTGGGGACGACCCTATAGTCGTCGGACATGTCGGCGGCGGGCCAACCTAGTCCCGGGGTCGTGGGGACGACCCTATAGTCGTCGGACATGTCGGCGGCAGGGCAACTTTGCCCCGTGGTCGTGGGGACGACCCTATAGTCGTCGGACATATCGGCGGCTGGGAAACTTTGGCCTGTGGTCGTGGGGACGACCCTATAGTCATCGGACATGTCGGTGACTGGCCAACCTAGTCCCGGGGTCGTGGGGACGACCCTATAGTCGTAGGACATGTCGGCGGCGGGCCAACCTAGTCCCGGGGTCGTGGGGAAGACCCTATAGTCGTCGGACACGTCGGCGGCGGACAACCTAGTCCCGGGGTCGAGGGGGCGACCCTATAGACGTCGGACATGTCGGCGGCTGGCCAACCTAGTCCCGGGGTGGTAGGGACGACCCTATAGTCGTCGGACAAGTCGGCGCCGGGCCAACCTAGTGCCGGGGTCGTGGGGACGACCGTATAGTCGTCGGACATGACGGTGGCGGGCCAATCTAGTCCCGGGGTCGTGGGGACGACCCTATAGTCGTCGGACATGACGGTGGCGGGCCAATCTAGTCCCGGGGTCGTGAGGACGACCCCATAGTCGTCGGACATGACGGTGGTGGGCCAACCTAGTCCCGGGGTCGTGAGGACGACCCTATAGTCGTCGGACATGTCGGCGGCAGGGCAACTTTGGCCGTGGTCGTGGGGACGACCCTATAGTCGTCGGACATGTCGGCGGCAGGGCATCTTTGGCCCGTGGTCGTGGGGACGACCCTATAGTCGTCGGACATGTCGGTGACTGGCCAACCTAGTCCCGGGGTCGTGGAGACGACCCTATAGTCGTCGGACAAGTCGGCGGCGGGCCAACCTAGTCCCGGGGTCGTGGGGACGACCCTATAGTCGTCGGACATGACGGTGCCGGGGCAATCTAGCCCCGGGGTCGTGCGGACGACCCTATAGACGTCGGACATGTCGGCGGCTGGCCAACTTTGGCCCGGGGCGTGGGGACGACCCTATAGTCGTCGGACATGTCGGCGGCCGGGCAACTTTGGCCCGTGGTCGTGGGGACGACCCTATAGTCGTCGGACATGTCGGTTACTGGCCAACGTAGCCCCGGGTTCGCGGGGACGACCTTATAGTCGTCGGACAAGTCGGCGGCTGGCCAACTTTGGCCCGGGTCGTGGGGACGACCCTATAGTCGTCGGACATGTCGGCGGCTGGGCAACTTTGGCCCGTGGTCGTGGGGACGACCCTATAGTCGTCGGACATGTCGGTGACTGGCCAACCTAGTCCCGGGGTCGTGGAGACGACCCTATAGTCGTTGGACAAGTCGGCGGCGGGCCAACCTAGTCCCGGGGTCCTGGGGACGACCCTATAGTCGTCGGACATGTCGGCGGCTGGCCAACTTTGGCCCGGGGCGTGGGGACGACCCTATAGTCTACGGACATGTCGGCGGCGGGCCAACCTAGTCCCGGGGTCGTGGGGACGACCCTATAATCGTCGGACATGTCGGCGGCTGGCCAACTTTGGCCCGGGGCGTGGGGACGACCCTATAGTCTACGGACATGTCGGCGGCGGGCCAACCTAGTCCCGGGGTCGTGGGGACGACCCTATAATCGTCGGACATGTTGGCGGCGGGCCAACCTAGTCCCGGGGTCGTGGGGACGACCCTATAGTCGTCGGACATGTCGGCGGCTGGCCAATTTTGGACCGGGGCGTGGGGACGACCCAATAGTCGTCGGACATGTCGGCGGCGGCCAACCTAGTCCCGAGGTCGTGGGGACGACCCTATAGTCGTCGGACATGTCGGCGGCAGGGCAACTTTGGCCCGTGGTCGTGGGGACGACCCTATAGTCGTCGGACACGTCGGCGGCGGGCCAACCTAGTCCCGGGGTCGAGGGGACGACCCTATAGACGTCGGACATGTCGGCGGCTGGCCAACCTAGTCCCGGGGTGGTAGGGACGACCCTATAGTCGTCGGACAAGTCGGCGGCGGGCAAACCTAGTGCCGGGGTCGTGGGGACGACCCTATAGTCGCCGGACATGACGGTGCCGGGGCAATCTAGCCCCGAGGTCGTGGGGACGACCCTATAGACGTCGGACATGTCGGCGGCGGGCCAACCTAGTCCCGGGGTCGTGGGGACGACCCTATAGTCTTCGGACATGTCGGCGGCTGGGCATCTTTGGCCAGTGGTCGTGGGGACGACCCTATAGTCGTCGGACATGTCGGCGGCTGTCCAACCTAGACCCGGGGTGCTGGGGACGACCCTATAGTCGTCGGACATGTCGGCGGCTGGCCAACCTAGTCCCGTGGTCGTGGGGACGACCCCATAGTCGTAGGACACGTCGGCGGCGGGCCAACTTTGGCCCGGGGCGTGGGGACGACCCTATACTCTACGGACATGTCGGCGGTGGGCCAACCTAGTCCCGGGGTCGTGGGGACGACCCTATAATCGTCGGACATGTCGGCGGCGGGCCAACCTAGTCCCGGGGTCGTGGGGACGACCCTATAGTTGTCGGACAAGTCGGCGGCGGGCCAACCTAGTCCCGGGGTCGTGGGGACGACCCTATAGTCGTCGGACATGTCGGCGGCTGGGCAACTTTGGCCAGTGGTCGTGGGGACGACCCTATAGTCGTCGGACATGTCGGCGGCAGGCCAACGTATGCCCAGGGTCGTAGGGACGAACCTATAGTCGTCGGACATGACGGTGGCGGGCCAATCTAGCCCCGGGGTCGTGGGGACGACCCTATAGACGTCGGACATGTCGGCGGCGGGCCAACATAGTGCCGGGGTCGTGGGGACGACCCTATAGTCGTCGGAAAATTCGGCGGCGGGCCAACCTAGACCCGGGGTCGTGGGGACGACCCTATAGTCGTCGGACATGTCGGCGGCCGGGCAACTTTGGCCCGTGGTCGTGGGGACGACCCTATAGTCGTCGGACATGTCGGTGACTGGCCAACGTAGTCCCGGGTTCGCGGGGACGACCTTATAGTCGGCGGACAAGTCGGCGGCTGGCCAACTTTGGCCCGGGTCGTGGGGACGACCCTATAGTCGTCGGACATGTCGGCGGCTGGGCAACTTTGGCCCGTGGTCGTGGGGACGACCCGATAGTCGTCGGACATGTCGGTGACTGGCCAACCTAGTCCCGGCGTCGTGGAGACGACCCTATAGTCGTCGGACAAGTCGGCGGCGGGCCAACCTAGTCCCGGGGTCCTGGGGACGACCCTATAGTCGTCGGACATGTCGGCGGCTGGCCAACTTTGGCCCGGGGCGTGGGGACGACCCTATAGTCTACGGACATGTCGGCGGCGGGCCAACCTAGTCCCGGGGTCGTGGGGACGACCCTATAGTCGTCGGACATGTCGGCGGCGGGCCAACCTAGTCCCGGGGTCGTGGGGACGACCCTATAGTCGTCGGACATGTCGGCGGCTGGGCAACTTTGGCCAGTGGTCGTGGGGACGACTCTATAGTCGTCGGACATGTCGGCGGCAGGCCAACGTATGCCCAGGGTCGTAGGGACGAACCTATAGTCGTCGGACATGTCGGCGGCGGGCCAACCTAGTCCCGGGATCGTGGGGACGCCCCTATAGTCGTCGAACATGTCGGCGGCAGGCCAACCTAGTCCCGGGGTCGTGGAGACGACCCTATAGTCGTCGGACATCACGGTGGCGGGCCAATCTAGTCCCGGGGTCGTGGGGACGACCCTATAGTCGTCGGACATGTCTGCGGCTGGGCAACTTTGGCCAGTGGTCGTGGGGACGACCCTATAGTCGTCGGACAAGTCGGTGGCGGGCCAACCTAGTCCCGGGGTCGTGGGGACGACCGTATAGTCGTCGGACATGACTGTGGCGGGCCAATCTAGTCCCGGGGTCGTGGGGACGACCCTATAGTCGTCGGACATGTCGGCGGCTGGCCAACTTTGGACCGGGGCGTGGGGACGACCCTATAGTCGTCGGACAAGTCGGCGGCGGGCCAACCTAGTCCCGGGTTCGTGGGGACGACCCTATAGTCGTAGGACAAGTCGGCGGCAGGCCAACGTATGCTCAGGGTCGTTGGGACGAACCTATAGTCGTCGGACATGACGGTGGCAGGCCAATCTAGTCCCGGGGTCGTGAGGACGACCCCATAGTCGTCGGACATGACGGTGGTGGGCCAACCTAGTCCCGGGGTCGTGGGGACGCCCCTATAGTCGTCGAACATGTCGGCGGCAGGCCAACCTAGTCCCGGGGTCGTGGAGACGACCCTATAGTCGTCGGACATCACGGTGGCGGGCCAATCTAGTCCCGGGGTCGTGGGGACCACCCTATAGTCGTCGGACATGTCTGCGGCTGGGCAACTTTGGCCAGTGGTCGTGGGGACGACCCTATAGTCGTCGGACAAGTCGGTGGCGGGCCAACCTAGTCCCGGGGTCGTGGGGACGACCGTATAGTCGTCGGACGTGACGGTGCCGGGGCAATCTAGCCCCGGGGTCGAGGGGACGACCCTATAGACGTCGGACATGTCGGCGGCTGGCCAACCTAGTCCCGGGGTGGTAGGGACGACCCTATAGTCGTCGGACAAGTCGGCGGCGGGCCAACCTAGTGCCGGGGTCGTGGGGACGACCGTATAGTCGTCGGACATGACGGTGGCGGGCCAATCTAGTCCCGGGGTCGTGGGGACGACCCTATAGTCGTCGGACATGACGGTGGCGGGCCAATCTAGTCCCGGGGTCGTGAGGACGACCCCATAGTCGTCGGACATGACGGTGGTGGGCCAACCTAGTCCCGGGGTCGTGAGGACGACCCTATAGTCGTCGGACATGTCGGCGGCAGGGCAACTTTGGCCGTGGTCGTGGGGACGACCCTATAGTCGTCGGACATGTCGGCGGCAGGGCATCTTTGGCCCGTAGTCGTGGGGACGACCCTATAGTCGTCGGACATGTCGGTGACTGGCCAACCTAGTCCCGGGGTCGTGGAGACGACCCTATAGTCGTCGGACAAGTCGGCGGCGGGCCAACCTAGTCCCGGGGTCGTGGGGACGACCCTATAGTCGTCGGACATGACGGTGCCGGGGCAATCTAGCCCCGGGCTCGTGCGGACAACCCTATAGACGTCGGACATGTCGGCGGCGGGCCAAATTAGTCCCGGGGTCGTGAGGACGACCCCATAGTCGTCGGACATGCCGGTGGTGGGCCAACCTAGTCCCGGGGTCGTGGGGACGACCCTATTGTCGTCGGACATGTCGGCGGCAGGGCAACTTTGGCCGTGGTCGTGGGGACGACCCTATAGTCGTCGGACATGTCGGTGACTGGCCAACCTAGTCCCGGGGTCGTGGAGACGACCCTATAGTCGTCGGACATGGCGGTGACTGGCCAACCTAGTCCCGGGGTCGTGGAGACGACCCTATAGTCGTCGGACATGTCGGTGACTGGCCAACCTAGTCCCGGGGTCGTGGAGACGACCCTATAGTCGTCGGACAAGTCGGCGGCGGGCCAACCTAGTCCCGGGTTCGTGGGGACGACCCTATAGTCGTAGGACAAGTCGGCGGCAGGCCAACGTATGCTCAGGGTCGTTGGGACGAACCTATAGTCGTCGGACATGTCGGTGACTGGCCAACCTAGTCCCGGGGTCGTGGAGACGACCCTATAGTCGTCGGACAAGTCGGCGGCGGGCCAACCTAGTCCCGGGTTCGTGGGGACGACCCTATAGTCGTAGGACAAGTCGGCGGCAGGCCAACGTATGCTCAGGGTCGTTGGGACGAACCTATAATCGTCGGACATGACGGTGGCAGGCCAATCTAGTCCCGGGGTCGTGGGGACGACCCTATAGTCGTCGGACAAGTCGGCGGCGGGCCAACCTAGTCCTGGGGTCGTGGGGACGACCCTATAGTCTACGGACATGTCGGCGGCGGGCCAACCTAGTCCCGGGGTCGTGGGGACGACCCTATAATCGTCGGACATGTCGGCGGCGGGCCAACCTAGTCCCGGGGTCGTGGGGACGACCCTATATTCGTCGGACAAGTCGGCGGGGGGCCAACCTAGTCCTGGGGTCGTGGGGACGACCCTATAGTCGTCGGACATGTCGGCGGCAGGCCAACGTATGCCCAGGGTCGTAGGGACGACCCTATAGTCGTCGGACATGACGGTGGCGGGCCAATCTAGCCCCGGGGTCGTGGGGACGACCCTATAGACGTCGGACATGTCGGCGGCGGGCCAACCTAGTCCCGGGGTCGTGGGGACGACCCTATAGTCGTCGGAAAAGTCGGCGGCAGGCCAACCTAGACCCGGGGTCGTGGGGACGACCCTATAGTCGTCGGACATGTCGGCGGCAGGGCAACTTTGGCCCGTGGTCGTGGGGACGACCCTATAGTCGTCGGACATGTCGGTGACTGGCCAACGTAGTCCCGGGTTCGCGGGGACGACCCTATAGTCGTCGGACATGTCGGCGGCTGGCCAACTTTGGCCCGTGGTCGTGGGGACGACCCTATAGTCGTCGGACATGTCGGTGACTGGCCAACGTAGTCCCGGGTTCGCGGGGACGACCCTATAGTCGTCGGACATGTCGGCGGCTGTCCAACTTTGGCCCGGGTCGTGGGGACGACCCGATAGTCGTCGGACAAGTCGGCGGCGGGCCGACCTAGTCTCGGGGTCCTGGGGACGACCCTATAGTCGTCGGACAAGTCGGCGGCGGGCCAACCTAGTCCCGTGGTCGTGGGGACGACCGTATAGTCGTCGGACAAGTCGGCGGCGGGCCAACCTAGTCCCGTGGTCGTGAGGACGACCGTATAGTCGTCGGACATGTCGGCGGCGGGCCAACCTAGTCCCGGGGTCATGGGGACGACCCTATAGTCGTCGGGCATGTCGGCGGCGGGCCAACCTAGTCCCGGGATCGTGGGGACGCCCCTATAGTCGTCGGACATGTCGGCGGCAGGCCAACCTAGTCCCGGGGTCGTGGAGACGACCCTATAGTCGTCGGACATCACGGTGGCGGGCCAATCTAGTCCCGGGGTCGTGGGGACGACCCTATAGTCGTCGGACATGTCTGCGGATGGGCAACTTTGGCCAGTGGTCGTGGGGACGACCCTATAGTCGTCGGACAAGTCGGCGGCGGGCCAACCTAGTCCCGGGGTCGTGGGGACGACCGTATAGTCGTCGGACATGACGGTGGCGGGCCAATCTAGTCCCGGGGTCGTGGGGACGACCCTATAGTCGTCGGACATGTCGGCGGCTGGCCAACTTTGGACCGGGGCGTGGGGACGACCCTATAGTCGTCGGACATGTCGGCGGCGGGCCAACCTAGTCCCGGGGTCGTGGGGACGACCCTATAGTCGTCGGACATGTCGGCGGCAGGGCAACTTTGCCCCGTGGTCGTGGGGACGACCCTATAGTCGTCGGACATATCGGCGGCTGGGAAACTTTGGCCTGTGGTCGTGGGGACGACCCTATAGTCATCGGACATGTCGGTGACTGGCCAACCTAGTCCCGGGGTCGTGGGGACGACCCTATAGTCGTAGGACATGTCGGCGGCGGGCCAACCTAGTCCCGGGGTCGTGGGGAAGACCCTATAGTCGTCGGACACGTCGGCGGCGGACAACCTAGTCCCGGGGTCGAGGGGGCGACCCTATAGACGTCGGACATGTCGGCGGCTGGCCAACCTAGTCCCGGGGTGGTAGGGACGACCCTATAGTCGTCGGACAAGTCGGCGCCGGGCCAACCTAGTGCCGGGGTCGTGGGGACGACCGTATAGTCGTCGGACATGACGGTGGCGGGCCAATCTAGTCCCGGGGTCGTGGGGACGACCCTATAGTCGTCGGACATGACGGTGGCGGGCCAATCTAGTCCCGGGGTCGTGAGGACGACCCCATAGTCGTCGGACATGACGGTGGTGGGCCAACCTAGTCCCGGGGTCGTGAGGACGACCCTATAGTCGTCGGACATGTCGGCGGCAGGGCAACTTTGGCCGTGGTCGTGGGGACGACCCTATAGTCGTCGGACATGTCGGCGGCAGGGCATCTTTGGCCCGTGGTCGTGGGGACGACCCTATAGTCGTCGGACATGTCGGTGACTGGCCAACCTAGTCCCGGGGTCGTGGAGACGACCCTATAGTCGTCGGACAAGTCGGCGGCGGGCCAACCTAGTCCCGGGGTCGTGGGGACGACCCTATAGTCGTCGGACATGACGGTGCCGGGGCAATCTAGCCCCGGGGTCGTGCGGACGACCCTATAGACGTCGGACATGTCGGCGGCTGGCCAACTTTGGCCCGGGGCGTGGGGACGACCCTATAGTCGTCGGACATGTCGGCGGCCGGGCAACTTTGGCCCGTGGTCGTGGGGACGACCCTATAGTCGTCGGACATGTCGGTTACTGGCCAACGTAGCCCCGGGTTCGCGGGGACGACCTTATAGTCGTCGGACAAGTCGGCGGCTGGCCAACTTTGGCCCGGGTCGTGGGGACGACCCTATAGTCGTCGGACATGTCGGCGGCTGGGCAACTTTGGCCCGTCGTCGTGGGGACGACCCTATAGTCGTCGGACATGTCGGTGACTGGCCAACCTAGTCCCGGGGTCGTGGAGACGACCCTATAGTCGTTGGACAAGTCGGCGGCGGGCCAACCTAGTCCCGGGGTCCTGGGGACGACCCTATAGTCGTCGGACATGTCGGCGGCTGGCCAACTTTGGCCCGGGGCGTGGGGACGACCCTACAGTCTACGGACATGTCGGCGGCGGGCCAACCTAGTCCCGGGGTCGTGGGGACGACCCTATAGTCGTCGGACATGTCGGCGGCGGGCCAACCTAGTCCCGGGGTCGTGGGGACGACCCTATAGTCGTCGGACATGTCGGCGGCTGGGCAACTTTGGCCAGTGGTCGTGGGGACGACTCTATAGTCGTCGGACATGTCGGCGGCAGGCCAACGTATGCCCAGGGTCGTAGGGACGAACCTATAGTCGTCGGACATGACCGTGGCGGGCCAATCTAGTCCCGGGGTCGTGGGGACGACCCAATAGTCGTCGGACATGACGGTGGTGGGACAACCTAGTCCCGGGGTCGTGGGGACGACCCTATAGTCGTCGGACATGTCGGCGGCAGGGCAACTTTGGCCGTGGTCGTGGGGACGACCCTATAGTCGTCGGACATGTCGGTGACTGGCCAACCTAGTCCCGGGGTCGTGGGGACGACCCTATAGTCGTCGAACATGTCGGCGGCAGGCCAACCTAGTCCCGGGGTCGTGGAGACGACCCTATAGTCGTCGGACATCACGGTGGCGGGCCAATCTAGTCCCGGGGTCGTGGGGACCACCCTATAGTCGTCGGACATGTCTGCGGCTGGGCAACTTTGGCCAGTGGTCGTGGGGACGACCCTATAGTCGTCGGACAAGTCGGTGGCGGGCCAACCTAGTCCCGGGGTCGTGGGGACGACCGTATAGTCGTCGGACGTGACGGTGCCGGGGCAATCTAGCCCCGGGGTCGAGGGGACGACCCTATAGACGTCGGACATGTCGGCGGCTGGCCAACCTAGTCCCGGGGTGGTAGGGACGACCCTATAGTCGTCGGACAAGTCGGCGGCGGGCCAACCTAGTGCCGGGGTCGTGGGGACGACCGTATAGTCGTCGGACATGACGGTGGCGGGCCAATCTAGTCCCGGGGTCGTGGGGACGACCCTATAGTCGTCGGACATGACGGTGGCGGGCCAATCTAGTCCCGGGGTCGTGAGGACGACCCCATAGTCGTCGGACATGACGGTGGTGGGCCAACCTAGTCCCGGGGTCGTGAGGACGACCCTATAGTCGTCGGACATGTCGGCGGCAGGGCAACTTTGGCCGTGGTCGTGGGGACGACCCTATAGTCGTCGGACATGTCGGCGGCAGGGCATCTTTGGCCCGTAGTCGTGGGGACGACCCTATAGTCGTCGGACATGTCGGTGACTGGCCAACCTAGTCCCGGGGTCGTGGAGACGACCCTATAGTCGTCGGACAAGTCGGCGGCGGGCCAACCTAGTCCCGGGGTCGTGGGGACGACCCTATAGTCGTCGGACATGACGGTGCCGGGGCAATCTAGCCCCGGGCTCGTGCGGACAACCCTATAGACGTCGGACATGTCGGCGGCGGGCCAAATTAGTCCCGGGGTCGTGAGGACGACCCCATAGTCGTCCGACATGACGGTGGTGGGCCAACCTAGTCCCGGGGTCGTGGGGACGACCCTATTGTCGTCGGACATGTCGGCGGCAGGGCAACTTTGGCCGTGGTCGTGGGGACGACCCTATAGTCGTCGGACATGTCGGTGACTGGCCAACCTAGTCCCGGGGTCGTGGAGACGACCCTATAGTCGTCGGACATGGCGGTGACTGGCCAACCTAGTCCCGGGGTCGTGGAGACGACCCTATAGTCGTCGGACATGTCGGTGACTGGCCAACCTAGTCCCGGGGTCGTGGAGACGACCCTATAGTCGTCGGACAAGTCGGCGGCGGGCCAACCTAGTCCCGGGTTCGTGGGGACGACCCTATAGTCGTAGGACAAGTCGGCGGCAGGCCAACGTATGCTCAGGGTCGTTGGGACGAACCTATAGTCGTCGGACATGTCGGTGACTGGCCAACCTAGTCCCGGGGTCGTGGAGACGACCCTATAGTCGTCGGACAAGTCGGCGGCGGGCCAACCTAGTCCCGGGTTCGTGGGGACGACCCTATAGTCGTAGGACAAGTCGGCGGCAGGCCAACGTATGCTCAGGGTCGTTGGGACGAACCTATAGTCGTCGGACATGACGGTGGCAGGCCAATCTAGTCCCGGGGTCGTGGGGACGACCCTATAGTCGTCGGACAAGTCGGCGGCGGGCCAACCTAGTCCTGGGGTCGTGGGGACGACCCTATAGTCTACGGACATGTCGGCGGCGGGCCAACCTAGTCCCGGGGTCGTGGGGACGACCCTATAATCGTCGGACATGTCGGCGGCGGGCCAACCTAGTCCCGGGGTCGTGGGGACGACCCTATATTCGTCGGACAAGTCGGCGGCGGGCCAACCTAGTCCTGGGGTCGTGGGGACGACCCTATAGTCGTCGGACATGTCGGCGGCAGGCCAACGTATGCCCAGGGTCGTAGGGACGACCCTATAGTCGTCGGACATGACGGTGGCGGGCCAATCTAGCCCCGGGGTCGTGGGGACGACCCTATAGACGTCGGACATGTCGGCGGCGGGCCAACCTAGTCCCGGGGTCGTGGGGACGACCCTATAGTCGTCGGAAAAGTCGGCGGCAGGCCAACCTAGACCCGGGGTCGTGGGGACGACCCTATAGTCGTCGGACATGTCGGCGGCAGGGCAACTTTGGCCCGTGGTCGTGGGGACGACCCTATAGTCGTCGGACATGTCGGTGACTGGCCAACGTAGTCCCGGGTTCGCGGGGACGACCCTATAGTCGTCGGACATGTCGGCGGCTGGCCAACTTTGGCCCGTGGTCGTGGGGACGACCCTATAGTCGTCGGACATGTCGGTGACTGGCCAACGTAGTCCCGGGTTCGCGGGGACGACCCTATAGTCGTCGGACATGTCGGCGGCTGTCCAACTTTGGCCCGGGTCGTGGGGACGACCCGATAGTCGTCGGACAAGTCGGCGGCGGGCCGACCTAGTCTCGGGGTCCTGGGGACGACCCTATAGTCGTCGGACAAGTCGGCGGCGGGCCAACCTAGTCCCGTGGTCGTGGGGACGACCGTATAGTCGTCGGACAAGTCGGCGGCGGGCCAACCTAGTCCCGTGGTCGTGAGGACGACCGTATAGTCGTCGGACATGTCGGCGGCGGGCCAACCTAGTCCCGGGGTCATGGGGACGACCCTATAGTCGTCGGGCATGTCGGCGGCGGGCCAACCTAGTCCCGGGATCGTGGGGACGCCCCTATAGTCGTCGGACATGTCGGCGGCAGGCCAACCTAGTCCCGGGGTCGTGGAGACGACCCTATAGTCGTCGGACATCACGGTGGCGGGCCAATCTAGTCCCGGGGTCGTGGGGACGACCCTATAGTCGTCGGACATGTCTGCGGATGGGCAACTTTGGCCAGTGGTCGTGGGGACGACCCTATAGTCGTCGGACATATCGGCGGCTGGGAAACTTTGGCCTGTGGTCGTGGGGACGACCCTATAGTCATCGGACATGTCGGTGACTGGCCAACCTAGTCCCGGGGTCGTGGGGACGACCCTATAGTCGTAGGACATGTCGGCGGCGGGCCAACCTAGTCCCGGGGTCGTGGGGAAGACCCTATAGTCGTCGGACACGTCGGCGGCGGACAACCTAGTCCCGGGGTCGAGGGGGCGACCCTATAGACGTCGGACATGTCGGCGGCTGGCCAACCTAGTCCCGGGGTGGTAGGGACGACCCTATAGTCGTCGGACAAGTCGGCGCCGGGCCAACCTAGTGCCGGGGTCGTGGGGACGACCGTATAGTCGTCGGACATGACGGTGGCGGGCCAATCTAGTCCCGGGGTCGTGGGGACGACACTATAGTCGTCGGACATGACGGTGGCGGGCCAATCTAGTCCCGGGGTCGTGAGGACGACCCCATAGTCGTCGGACATGACGGTGGTGGGCCAACCTAGTCCCGGGGTCGTGAGGACGACCCTATAGTCGTCGGACATGTCGGCGGCAGGGCAACTTTGGCCGTGGTCGTGGGGACGACCCTATAGTCGTCGGACATGTCGGCGGCAGGGCATCTTTGGCCCGTGGTCGTGGGGACGACCCTATAGTCGTCGGACATGTCGGTGACTGGCCAACCTAGTCCCGGGGTCGTGGAGACGACCCTATAGTCGTCGGACAAGTCGGCGGCGGGCCAACCTAGTCCCGGGGTCGTGGGGACGACCCTATAGTCGTCGGACATGACGGTGCCGGGGCAATCTAGCCCCGGGGTCGTGCGGACGACCCTATAGACGTCGGACATGTCGGCGGCTGGCCAACTTTGGCCCGGGGCGTGGGGACGACCCTATAGTCGTCGGACATGTCGGCGGCCGGGCAACTTTGGCCCGTGGTCGTGGGGACGACCCTATAGTCGTCGGACATGTCGGTTACTGGCCAACGTAGCCCCGGGTTCGCGGGGACGACCTTATAGTCGTCGGACAAGTCGGCGGCTGGCCAACTTTGGCCCGGGTCGTGGGGACGACCCTATAGTCGTCGGACATGTCGGCGGCTGGGCAACTTTGGCCCGTGGTCGTGGGGACGACCCTATAGTCGTCGGACATGTCGGTGACTGGCCAACCTAGTCCCGGGGTCGTGGAGACGACCCTATAGTCGTTGGACAAGTCGGCGGCGGGCCAACCTAGTCCCGGGGTCCTGGGGACGACCCTATAGTCGTCGGACATGTCGGCGGCTGGCCAACTTTGGCCCGGGGCGTGGGGACGACCCTACAGTCTACGGACATGTCGGCGGCGGGCCAACCTAGTCCCGGGGTCGTGGGGACGACCCTATAGTCGTCGGACATGTCGGCGGCGGGCCAACCTAGTCCCGGGGTCGTGGGGACGACCCTATAGTCGTCGGACATGTCGGCGGCTGGGCAACTTTGGCCAGTGGTCGTGGGGACGACTCTATAGTCGTCGGACATGTCGGCGGCAGGCCAACGTATGCCCAGGGTCGTAGGGACGAACCTATAGTCGTCGGACATGACCGTGGCGGGCCAATCTAGTCCCGGGGTCGTGGGGACGACCCAATAGTCGTCGGACATGACGGTGGTGGGACAACCTAGTCCCGGGGTCGTGGGGACGACCCTATAGTCGTCGGACATGTCGGCGGCAGGGCAACTTTGGCCGTGGTCGTGGGGACGACCCTATAGTCGTCGGACATGTCGGTGACTGGCCAACCTAGTCCCGGGGTCGTGGGGACGACCCTATAGTCGTCGGACACGTCGGCGGCGGGCCAACCTAGTCCCGGGGTCGAGGGGACGACCCTATAGACGTCGGACATGTCGGCGGCTGGCCAACCTAGTCCCGGGGTGGTAGGGACGACCCTATAGTCGTCGGACACGTCGGCGGCGGGCAAACCTAGTCCCGGGGTCGAGGGGACGACCCTATAGACGTCGGACATGTCGGCGGCTGGCCAACCTAGTCCCGGGGTGGTAGGGACGACCCTATAGTCGTCGGACAAGTCGGCGGCGGGCAAACCTAATGCCGGGGTCGTGGGGGACGACCCTATAGTCGTCGGACATGACGGTGCCGGGGCAATCTAGCCCCGGGGTCGTGGGGACGACCCTATAGACGTCGGACATGTCGGCGGCGGGCCAACCTAGTCCCGGGGTCGTGGGGACGACCCTATAGTCGTCGGACATGTCGGCGGCAGGGCAACTTTGGCCAGTGGTCGTGGGGACGACCCTATAGTCGTCGGACATGTCGGCGGCTGGCCAACCTAGACCCGGGGTGCTGGGGACGACCCTATAGTCGTCGGACATGTCGGCGGCTGGCCAACCTAGTCCCGTGGTCGTGGGGACGACCCCATAGTCGTAGGACACGTCGGCGGCGGGCCAACTTTGGCCCGGGGCGTGGGGACGACCCTATAGTCTACGGACATGTCGGCGGCGGGCCAACCTAGTCCCGGGGTCGTGGGGACGACCCTATAATCGTCGGACATGTCGGCGGCGGGCCAACCTAGTCCCGGGGTCGTGGGGACGACCCTATAGTTGTCGGACAAGTCGGCGGCGGGCCAACCTAGTCCCGGGGTCGTGGGGACGACCCTATAGTCGTCGGACATGTCGGCGGTTGGCCAATTTTGGCCCGGGGCGTGGGGACGACCCAATAGTCGTCGGACATGTCGGCGGCGGCCAACCTAGTCCCGAGGTCGTGGGGACGACCCTATAGTCGTCGGACATGTCGGCGGCAGGGCAACTTTGGCCCGTGGTCGTGGGGACGACCCTATAGTCGTCGGACATGTCGGTGACTGGCCAACCTAGTCCCGGGGTCGTGGAGACGTCCCTATAGTCGTCGGACAAGTCGGCGGCGGGCCAACCTAGTCCCGGGGTCGTGGGGACGACCCTATAGTCGTCGGACATGTCGGCGGCTGGCCAACTTTGGCCCGGGGCGTGGGGACGACCCTATAGTCTACGGACATGTCGGCGGCGGGCCAACCTAGTCCCGGGGTCGTGGGGACGACCCTATAATCGTCGGACATGTCGGCGGCGGGCCAACCTAGTCCCGGGGTCGTGGGGACGACCCTATATTCGTCGGACAAGTCGGCGGCGGGCCAACCTAGTCCTGGGGTCGTGGGGACGACCCTATAGTCGTCGGACATGTCGGCGGCAGGGCAACTTTGGCCCGTGGTCGTGGGGACGACCCTATAGTCGTCGGACATGTCGGTGACTGGCCAACGTAGTCCCGGGTTCGCGGGGACGACCCTATAGTCGTCGGACATGTCGGCGGCTGTCTAACTTTGGCCCGGGTCGTGGGGACGACCCTATAGTCGTCGGACAAGTCGGCGGCGGGCCGACCTAGTCCCGGGGTCCTGGGGACGACCCTATAGTCGTCGGACAAGACGGCGGCGGGCCAACCTAGTCCCGTGGTCGTGGGGACGACCGTATAGTCGTCGGACAAGTCGGCGGCGGGCCAACCTAGTCCCGTGGTCGTGAGGACGACCGTATAGTCGTCGGACATGTCGGCGGCGGGCCAACCTAGTCCCGGGGTCATGGGGACGACCCTATAGTCGTCGGACATGTCGGCGGCTGGCCAACTTTGGCCCGGGTCGTGGGGACGACCCTATAGTCGTCGGACATGACGGTGCCGGGGCAATCTAGCCCCGGGGTCGTGGGGACGACCCTATAGTCGTCGGACATGTCGGCGGCTGGGCAACTTTGGCCAGTGGTCGTGGGGACGACTCTATAGTCGTCGGACATGTCGGCGGCAGGCCAACGTATGCCCAGGGTCGTAGGGACGAACCTATAGTCGTCGGACATGAACGTGGCGGGCCAATCTAGTCCCGGGGTCGTGGGGACGACCCAATAGTCGTCGGACATGACGGTGGTGGGCCAACCTAGTCCCGGGGTCGTGGGGACGACCCTATAGTCGTCGGACATGTCGGCGGCAGGGCAACTTTGGCCGTGGTCGTGGGGACGACCCTATAGTCGTCGGACATGTCGGTGACTGGCCAACCTAGTCCCGGGGTCGTGGGGACGACCCTATAGTCGTCGGACACGTCGGCGGCGGGCCAACCTAGTCCCGGGGTCGAGGGGACGACCCTATAGACGTCGGACATGTCGGCGGCTGGCCAACCTAGTCCCGGGGTGGTAGGGACGACCCTATAGTCGTCGGACACGTAGGCGGCGGGCCAACCTAGTCCCGGGGTCGAGGGGACGACCCTATAGACGTCGGACATGTCGGCGGCTGGCCAACCTAGTCCCGGGGTGGTAGGGACGACCCTATAGTCGTCGGACAAGTCGGCGGCGGGCAAACCTAGTGCCGGGGTCGTGGGGACGACCCTATATTCGTAGGACAAGTCGGCGGCGGGCCAACCTAGTCCTGGGGTCGTGGGGACGACCCTATAGTCGTCGGACATGTCGGCGGCAGGCCAACGTATGCCCAGGGTCGTAGGGACGAACCTATAGTCGTCGGACATGACGGTGGCGGGCCAATCTAGCCCCGGGGTCGTGGGGACGACCCTATAGACGTCGGACATGTCGGCGGCGGGCCAACCTAGTCCCGGGGTCGTGGGGACGACCCTATAGTCGTCGGAAAAGTCGGCGGCAGGCCAACCTAGACCCGGGGTCGTGGGGACGACCCTATAGTCGTCGGACATGTCGGCGGCAGGGCAACTTTGGCCCGTGGTCGTGGGGACGACCCTATAGTCGTCGGACATGTCGGTGACTGGCCAACGTAGTCCCGGGTTCGCGGGGACGACCCTATAGTCGTCGGACATGTCGGCGGCTGGCCAACTTTGGCCCGTGGTCGTGGGGACGACCCTATAGTCGTCGGACATGTCGGTGACTGGCCAACGTAGTCCCGGGTTCGCGGGGACGACCCTATAGTCGTCGGACATGTCGGCGGCTGTCCAACTTTGGCCCGGGTCGTGGGGACGACCCGATAGTCGTCGGACAAGTCGGCGGCGGGCCGACCTAGTCTCGGGGTCCTGGGGACGACCCTATAGTCGTCGGACAAGTCGGCGGCGGGCCAACCTAGTCCCGTGGTCGTGGGGACGACCGTATAGTCGTCGGACAAGTCGGCGGCGGGCCAACCTAGTCCCGTGGTCGTGAGGACGACCGTATAGTCGTCGGACATGTCGGCGGCGGGCCAACCTAGTCCCGGGGTCATGGGGACGACCCTATAGTCGTCGGGCATGTCGGCGGCGGGCCAACCTAGTCCCGGGATCGTGGGGACGCCCCTATAGTCGTCGGACATGTCGGCGGCAGGCCAACCTAGTCCCGGGGTCGTGGAGACGACCCTATAGTCGTCGGACATCACGGTGGCGGGCCAATCTAGTCCCGGGGTCGTGGGGACGACCCTATAGTCGTCGGACATGTCTGCGGATGGGCAACTTTGGCCAGTGGTCGTGGGGACGACCCTATAGTCGTCGGACAAGTCGGCGGCGGGCCAACCTAGTCCCGGGGTCGTGGGGACGACCGTATAGTCGTCGGACATGACGGTGGCGGGCCAATCTAGTCCCGGGGTCGTGGGGACGACCCTATAGTCGTCGGACATGTCGGCGGCTGGCCAACTTTGGACCGGGGCGTGGGGACGACCCTATAGTCGTCGGACATGTCGGCGGCGGGCCAACCTAGTCCCGGGGTCGTGGGGACGACCCTATAGTCGTCGGACATGTCGGCGGCAGGGCAACTTTGCCCCGTGGTCGTGGGGACGACCCTATAGTCGTCGGACATATCGGCGGCTGGGAAACTTTGGCCTGTGGTCGTGGGGACGACCCTATAGTCATCGGACATGTCGGTGACTGGCCAACCTAGTCCCGGGGTCGTGGGGACGACCCTATAGTCGTAGGACATGTCGGCGGCGGGCCAACCTAGTCCCGGGGTCGTGGGGACGACCCTATAGTCGTCGGACACGTCGGCGGCGGACAACCTAGTCCCGGGGTCGAGGGGGCGACCCTATAGACGTCGGACATGTCGGCGGCTGGCCAACCTAGTCCCGGGGTGGTAGGGACGACCCTATAGTCGTCGGACAAGTCGGCGCCGGGCCAACCTAGTGCCGGGGTCGTGGGGACGACCGTATAGTCGTCGGACATGACGGTGGCGGGCCAATCTAGTCCCGGGGTCGTGGGGACGACCCTATAGTCGTCGGACATGACGGTGGCGGGCCAATCTAGTCCCGGGGTCGTGAGGACGACCCCATAGTCGTCGGACATGACGGTGGTGGGCCAACCTAGTCCCGGGGTCGTGAGGACGACCCTATAGTCGTCGGACATGTCGGCGGCAGGGCAACTTTGGCCGTGGTCGTGGGGACGACCCTATAGTCGTCGGACATGTCGGCGGCAGGGCATCTTTGGCCCGTGGTCGTGGGGACGACCCTATAGTCGTCGGACATGTCGGTGACTGGCCAACCTAGTCCCGGGGTCGTGGAGACGACCCTATAGTCGTCGGACAAGTCGGCGGCGGGCCAACCTAGTCCCGGGGTCGTGGGGACGACCCTATAGTCGTCGGACATGACGGTGCCGGGGCAATCTAGCCCCGGGGTCGTGCGGACGACCCTATAGACGTCGGACATGTCGGCGGCTGGCCATCTTTGGCCCGGGGCGTGGGGACGACCCTATAGTCGTCGGACATGTCGGCGGCCGGGCAACTTTGGCCCGTGGTCGTGGGGACGACCCTATAGTCGTCGGACATGTCGGTTACTGGCCAACGTAGCCCCGGGTTCGCGGGGACGACCTTATAGTCGTCGGACAAGTCGGCGGCTGGCCAACTTTGGCCCGGGTCGTGGGGACGACCCTATAGTCGTCGGACATGTCGGCGGCTGGGCAACTTTGGCCCGTGGTCGTGGGGACGACCCTATAGTCGTCGGACATGTCGGTGACTGGCCAACCTAGTCCCGGGGTCGTGGAGACGACCCTATAGTCGTTGGACAAGTCGGCGGCGGGCCAACCTAGTCCCGGGGTCCTGGGGACGACCCTATAGTCGTCGGACATGTCGGCGGCTGGCCAACTTTGGCCCGGGGCGTGGGGACGACCCTACTGTCTACGGACATGTCGGCGGCGGGCCAACCTAGTCCCGGGGTCGTGGGGACGACCCTATAGTCGTCGGACATGTCGGCGGCGGGCCAACCTAGTCCCGGGGTCGTGGGGACGACCCTATAGTCGTCGGACATGTCGGCGGCTGGGCAACTTTGGCCAGTGGTCGTGGGGACGACTCTATAGTCGTCGGACATGTCGGCGGCAGGCCAACGTATGCCCAGGGTCGTAGGGACGAACCTATAGTCGTCGGACATGACCGTGGCGGGCCAATCTAGTCCCGGGGTCGTGGGGACGACCCAATAGTCGTCGGACATGACGGTGGTGGGACAACCTAGTCCCGGGGTCGTGGGGACGACCCTATAGTCGTCGGACATGTCGGCGGCAGGGCAACTTTGGCCGTGGTCGTGGGGACGACCCTATAGTCGTCGGACATGTCGGTGACTGGCCAACCTAGTCCCGGGGTCGTGGGGACGACCCTATAGTCGTCGGACACGTCGGCGGCGGGCCAACCTAGTCCCGGGGTCGAGGGGACGACCCTATAGACGTCGGACATGTCGGCGGCTGGCCAACCTAGTCCCGGGGTGGTAGGGACGACCCTATAGTCGTCGGACACGTCGGCGGCGGGCAAACCTAGTCCCGGGGTCGAGGGGACGACCCTATAGACGTCGGACATGTCGGCGGCTGGCCAACCTAGTCCCGGGGTGGTAGGGACGACCCTATAGTCGTCGGACAAGTCGGCGGCGGGCAAACCTAGTGCCGGGGTCGTGGGGACGACCCTATAGTCGTCGGACATGACGGTGCCGGGGCAATCTAGCCCCGGGGTCGTGGGGACGACCCTATAGACGTCGGACATGTCGGCGGCGGGCCAACCTAGTCCCGGGGTCGTGGGGACGACCCTATAGTCGTCGGACATGTCGGCGGCTGGGCAACTTTGGCCAGTGGTCGTGGGGACGACCCTATAGTCGTCGGACATGTCGGCGGCTGGCCAACCTAGACCCGGGGTGCTGGGGACGACCCTATAGTCGTCGGACATGTCGGCGGCTGGCCAACCTAGTCCCGTGGTCGTGGGGACGACCCCATAGTCGTAGGACACGTCGGCGGCGGGCCAACTTTGGCCCGGGGCGTGGGGACGACCCTATAGTCTACGGACATGTCGGCGGCGGGCCAACCTAGTCCCGGGGTCGTGGGGACGACCCTATAATCGTCGGACATGTCGGCGGCGGGCCAACCTAGTCCCGGGGTCGTGGGGACGACCCTATAGTTGTCGGACAAGTCGGCGGCGGGCCAACCTAGTCCCGGGGTCGTGGGGACGACCCTATAGTCGTCGGACATGTCGGCGGCTGGCCAATTTTGGCCCGGGGCGTGGGGACGACCCAATAGTCGTCGGACATGTCGGCGGCGGCCAACCTAGTCCCGAGGTCGTGGGGACGACCCTATAGTCGTCGGACATGTCGGCGGCAGGGCAACTTTGGCCCGTGGTCGTGGGGACGACCCTATAGTCGTCGGACATGTCGGTGACTGGCCAACCTAGTCCCGGGGTCGTGGAGACGTCCCTATAGTCGTCGGACAAGTCGGCGGCGGGCCAACCTAGTCCCGGGGTCGTGGGGACGACCCTATAGTCGTCGGACATGTCGGCGGCTGGCCAACTTTGGCCCGGGGCGTGGGGACGACCCTATAGACGTCGGACATGTCGGCGGCTGGCCAACCTAGTCCCGGGGTGGTAGGGACGACCCTATAGTCGTCGGACAAGTCGGCGGCGGGCAAACCTAGTGCCGGGGTCGTGGGGACGACCCTATAGTCGTCGGACATGACGGTGCCGGGGCAATCTAGCCCCGGGGTCGTGGGGACGACCCTATAGACGTCGGACATGTCGGCGGCGGGCCAACCTAGTCCCGGGGTCGTGGGGACGACCCTATAGTCGTCGGACATGTCGGCGGCTGGGCAACCTAGTCCCGTGGTCGTGGGGACGACCCCATAGTCGTAGGACACGTCGGCGGCGGGCCAACTTTGGCCCGGGGCGTGGGGACGACCCTATAGTCTACGGACATGTCGGCGGCGGGCCAACCTAGTCCCGGGGTCGTGGGGACGACCCTATAATCGTCGGACATGTCGGCGGCGGGCCAACCTAGTCCCGGGGTCGTGGGGACGACCCTATAGTTGTCGGACAAGTCGGCGGCGGGCCAACCTAGTCCCGGGGTCGTGGGGACGACCCTATAGTCGTCGGACATGTCGGCGGCTGGCCAATTTTGGCCCGGGGCGTGGGGACGACCCAATAGTCGTCGGACATGTCGGCGGCGGCCAACCTAGTCCCGAGGTCGTGGGGACGACCCTATAGTCGTCGGACATGTCGGCGGCAGGGCAACTTTGGCCCGTGGTCGTGGGGACGACCCTATAGTCGTCGGACATGTCGGTGACTGGCCAACCTAGTCCCGGGGTCGTGGAGACGTCCCTATAGTCGTCGGACAAGTCGGCGGCGGGCCAACCTAGTCCCGGGGTCGTGGGGACGACCCTATAGTCGTCGGACATGTCGGCGGCTGGCCAACTTTGGCCCGGGGCGTGGGGACGACCCTATAGTCTACGGACATGTCGGCGGCGGGCCAACCTAGTCCCGGGGTCGTGGGGACGACCCTATAATCGTCGGACATGTCGGCGGCGGGCCAACCTAGTCCCGGGGTCGTGGGGACGACCCTATATTCGTCGGACAAGTCGGCGGCGGGCCAACCTAGTCCTGGGGTCGTGGGGACGACCCTATAGTCGTCGGACATGTCGGCGGCAGGCCAACGTATGCCCAGGGTCGTAGGGACGAACCTATAGTCGTCGGACATGACGGTGGCGGGCCAATCTAGCCCCGGGGTCGTGGGGACGACCCTATAGTAGTCGGACATGTCGGCGGCAGGGCAACTTTGGCCCGTGGTCGTGGGGACGACCCTATAGTCGTCGGACATGTCGGTGACTGGCCAACGTAGTCCCGGGTTCGCGGGGACGACCCTATAGTCGTCGGACATGTCGGCGGCTGTCTAACTTTGGCCCGGGTCGTGGGGACGACCCTATAGTCGTCGGACAAGTCGGCGGCGGGCCGACCTAGTCCCGGGGTCCTGGGGACGACCCTATAGTCGTCGGACAAGACGGCGGCGGGCCAACCTAGTCCCGTGGTCGTGGGGACGACCGTATAGTCGTCGGACAAGTCGGCGGCGGGCCAACCTAGTCCCGTGGTCGTGAGGACGACCGTATAGTCGTCGGACATGTCGGCGGCGGGCCAACCTAGTCCCGGGGTCATGGGGACGACCCTATAGTCGTCGGACATGTCGGCGGCTGGCCAACTTTGGCCCGGGTCGTGGGGACGACCCTATAGTCGTCGGACATGACGGTGCCGGGGCAATCTAGCCCCGGGGTCGTGGGGACGACCCTATAGTCGTCGGACATGTCGGCGGCTGGGCAACTTTGGCCAGTGGTCGTGGGGACGACTCTATAGTCGTCGGACATGTCGGCGGCAGGCCAACGTATGCCCAGGGTCGTAGGGACGAACCTATAGTCGTCGGACATGAACGTGGCGGGCCAATCTAGTCCCGGGGTCGTGGGGACGACCCAATAGTCGTCGGACATGACGGTGGTGGGCCAACCTAGTCCCGGGGTCGTGGGGACGACCCTATAGTCGTCGGACATGTCGGCGGCAGGGCAACTTTGGCCGTGGTCGTGGGGACGACCCTATAGTCGTCGGACATGTCGGTGACTGGCCAACCTAGTCCCGGGGTCGTGGGGACGACCCTATAGTCGTCGGACACGTCGGCGGCGGGCCAACCTAGTCCCGGGGTCGAGGGGACGACCCTATAGACGTCGGACATGTCGGCGGCTGGCCAACCTAGTCCCGGGGTGGTAGGGACGACCCTATAGTCGTCGGACACGTAGGCGGCGGGCCAACCTAGTCCCGGGGTCGAGGGGACGACCCTATAGACGTCGGACATGTCGGCGGCTGGCCAACCTAGTCCCGGGGTGGTAGGGACGACCCTATAGTCGTCGGACAAGTCGGCGGCGGGCAAACCTAGTCCCGTGGTCGTGGGGACGACCCCATAGTCGTAGGACACGTCGGCGGCGGGCCAACTTTGGCCCGGGGCGTGGGGACGACCCTATAGTCTACGGACATGTCGGCGGCGGGCCAACCTAGTCCCGGGGTCGTGGGGACGACCCTATAATCGTCGGACATGTCGGCGGCGGGCCAACCTAGTCCAGGGGTCGTGGGGACGACCCTATAGTTGTCGGACAAGTCGGCGGCGGGCCAACCTAGTCCCGGGGTCGTGGGGACGACCCTATAGTCGTCGGACATGTCGGCGGCTGGCCAATTTTGGCCCGGGGCGTGGGGACGACCCAATAGTCGTCGGACATGTCGGCGGCGGCCAACCTAGTCCCGAGGTCGTGGGGACGACCCTATAGTCGTCGGACATGTCGGCGGCAGGGCAACTTTGGCCCGTGGTCGTGGGGACGACCCTATAGTCGTCGGACATGTCGGTGACTGGCCAACCTAGTCCCGGGGTCGTGGAGACGTCCCTATAGTCGTCGGACAAGTCGGCGGCGGGCCAACCTAGTCCGGGGGTCGTGGGGACGACCCTATAGTCGTCGGACATGTCGGCGGCTGGCCAACTTTGGCCCGGGGCGTGGGGACGACCCTATAGTCTACGGACATGTCGGCGGCGGGCCAACCTAGTCCCGGGGTCGTGGGGACGACCCTATAATCGTCGGACATGTCGGCGGCGGGCCAACCTAGTCCCGGGGTCGTGGGGACGACCCTATATTCGTCGGACAAGTCGGCGGCGGGCCAACCTAGTCCTGGGGTCGTGGGGACGACCCTATAGTCGTCGGACATGTCGGCGGCAGGCCAACGTATGCCCAGGGTCGTAGGGACGAACCTATAGTCGTCGGACATGACGGTGGCGGGCCAATCTAGCCCCGGGGTCGTGGGGACGACCCTATAGACGTCGGACATGTCGGCGGCGTTCCAACCTAGTCCCGAGGTCGTGGGGACGACCCTATAGTCGTCGGACATGTCGGCGGCAGGGCAACTTTGGCCCGTGGTCGTGGGGACGACCCTATAGTCGTCGGACATGTCGGTGACTGGCCAACCTAGTCCCGGGGTCGTGGAGACGTCCCTATAGTCGTCGGACAAGTCGGCGGCGGGCCAACCTAGTCCGGGGGTCGTGGGGACGACCCTATAGTCGTCGGACATGTCGGCGTCGGGCCAACCTAGTCCCGGGGTCATGGGGACGACCCTATAGTCGTCGGACATGTCGGCGGCTGGCCAACTTTGGCCCGGGTCGTCGGGACGACCCTATAGTCGTCGGACATGACGGTGCCGGGGCAATTTAGCCCCGGGGTCGTGGGGACGACCCTATAGTCGTCGGACATGTCGGCGGCGGGGCAAATTTGGCCTGTGGTCGTGGGGACGACCCTATAGTCGTCGGACATGTCGGTGACTGTCCAACCTAGTCCCGGGGTCGTGGGGACGACCCTATAGTCGTCGGACAAGTCGGCGTCGGGCCAACCTAGTCCCGGGGTCGTGGGGACGACCCTATAGTCGTAGGACATGTCGGCGGCGGGCCAACCTAGTCCCTGGGCCTTGGGGACGACCCTATAGTCGTCGGACAAGTCGGCGGCAGGCCAACCTACTCCCGGGGTCGTGGGGACGACCCTATAGTCGTCGGACATGACGGTGCCGGGGCAATCTAGCCCCGGGGTCGAGGGGACGACCCTATAGACGTCGGACATGTCGGCGGCTGGCCAACCTAGTCCCGGGGTGGTAGGGACGACCCTATAATCGTCGGACAAGTCGGCGGCGGGCCAACCTAGTCCCGGGGTCGTGGGGACGACCGTATAGTCGTCGGACATGACGGTGGCGGGCCAATCTAGTCCCGGGGTCGTGGGGACGACCCTATAGTCGTCGGACATGTCGGCGGCTGGCCAACTTTGGACCGGGGCGTGGGGACGACCCTATAGTCGTCGGACATGTCGGCGGCGGGCCAACCTAGTCCCGGGGTCGTGGGGACGACCCTATAGTCGTCGGACATGTCGGCGGCAGGGCAACTTTGGCCCGTGGTCGTGGGGACGACCCTATAGTCGTCGGACATATCGGCGCCTGGGCAACTTTGGCCTGTGGTCGTGGGGACGACCCTATAGTCGTCGGACATGTCGGTGACTGGCCAACCTAGTCCCGGGGTCGTGGGGACGACCCTATAGTCGTAGGACATGTCGGCGGCGGGCCAACCTAGTCCCTGGGCCTTGGGGACGACCCTATAGTCGTCGTACACGTCGGCGGCGGGCCAACCTAGTCCCGGGGTCGTGGAGCGACCCTATAGTCGTCGGACAAGTCGGCGGCGGGCCAACCTAGTCCCTGGGCCTTGGGGACGACCCTATAGTCGTCGGACACGTCGGCGGCGGGCCAACCTAGTCCCGGGGTCGTGGAGACGACCCTATAGTCGTAGGACAAGTCGGCGGCAGGCCAACGTATGCTCAGGGTCGTGGGGACGACCCTATAGTCGTCGGACATGTCGGCGGCTGGCCAATTTTGGCCCGGGGCGTGGGGACGACCCAATAGTCGTCGGACATGTCGGCGGCGGCCAACCTAGTCCCGAGGTCGTGGGGACGACCCTATAGTCGTCGGACATGTCGGCGGCAGGGCAACTTTGGCCCGTGGTCGTGGGGACGACCCTATAGTCGTCGGACATGTCGGTGACTGGCCAACCTAGTCCCGGGGTCGTGGAGACGTCCCTATAGTCGTCGGACAAGTCGGCGGCGGGCCAACCTAGTCCTGGGGTCGTGGGGACGACCCTATAGTCGTCGGACATGTCGGCGGCAGGGCAACTTTGGCCCGTGGTCGTGGGGACGACCCTATAGTCGTCGGACATGTCGGTGACTGGCCAACGTAGTCCCGGGTTCGCGGGGACGACCCTATAGACGTCGGACATGTCGGCGGCGTTCCAACCTAGTCCCGGGGTCGTGGGGACGACCCTATAGTCGTCGGAAAAGTCGGCGGCGGGCCAACCTAGACCCGGGGTCGTGGGGACGACCCTATAGTCGTCGGACATGTCGGCGGCAGGGCAACTTTGGCCCGTGGTCGTGGGGACGACCCTATAGTCGTCGGACATGTCGGTGACTGGCCAACGTAGTCCCGGGTTCGCGGGGACGACCCTATAGTCGTCGGACATGTCGGCGGCTGTCTAACTTTGGCCCGGGTCGTGGGGACGACCCTATAGTCGTCGGACAAGTCGGCGGCGGGCCGACCTAATCCCGGGGTCCTGGGGACGACCCTATAGTCGTCGGACAAGACGGCGGCGGGCCAACCTAGTCCCGTGGTCGTGGGGACGACCGTATAGTCGTCGGACAAGTCGGCGGCGGGCCAACCTAGTCCCGTGGTCGTGAGGACGACCGTATATTCGTCGGACATGTCGGCGGCGGGCCAACCTAGTCCCGGGGTCATGGGGACGACCCTATAGTCGTCGGACATGTCGGCGGCTGGCCAACTTTGGCCCGGGTCGTGGGGACGACCCTATAGTCGTCGGACATGACGGTGCCGGGGCAATCTAGCCCCGGGGTCGTGGGGACGACCCTATAGTCGTCGGACATGTCGGCGGCTGGGCAAATTTGGCCTGTGGTCGTGGGGACGACCCTATAGTCGTCGGACATGTCGGTGACTGTCCAACCTAGTCCCGGGGTCGTGGGGACGACCCTATAGTCGTCGGACAAGTCGGCGTCGGGCCAACCTAGTCCCGGGGTCGTGGGGACGACCCTATAGTCGTAGGACATGTCGGCGGCGGGCCAACCTAGTCCCTGGGCCTTGGGGACGACCCTATTGTCGTCGGACAAGTCGGCGGCAGGCCAACCTACTCCCGGGGTCGTGGGGACGACCCTATAGTCGTCGGACATGACGGTGCCGGGGCAATCTAGCCCCGGGGTCGAGGGGACGACCCTATAGACGTCGGACATGTCGGCGGCTGGCCAACCTAGTCCCGGGGTGGTAGGGACGACCCTATAATCGTCGGACAAGTCGGCGGCTGGCCAGCTTTGGCCCGGGGTAGTGGGGACGACCCTATAGTCGTCGGACATGTCGGCGGCAGGCCAACGTATGCCCAGGGTCGTAGGGACGAACCTATAGTCGTCGGACATGACCGTGGCGGGCCAATCTAGTCCCGGGGTCGTGGGGACGACCCAATAGTCGTCGGACATGACGGTGCCGGGGCAATCTAGCCCCGGGGTCGTGTGGACGACCCTATAGTCGTCGGACATGTCGGCGGCTGGCCAACTTTGGCCCGGGGCGTGGGGACGACCCTATAGTCGTCGGACATGTCGGCGGCGGGCCAACCTAGTCCCGGGATCGTGGGGACGCCCCTATAGTCGTCGGACATCACGGTGGCGGGCCAATCTAGTCCCGGGGTCGTGGGGACGACCCTATAGTCGTCGGACATGTCTGCGGCTGGGCAACTTTGGCCAGTGGTCGTGGGGACGACCCTATAGTCGTCGGAGAAGTCGGCGTCGGGCCAACCTAGTCCCGGGGTCGTGGGGACGACCGTATAGTCGTCGGACATGACGGTGGCGGGCCAATCTAGTCCCGGGGTCGTGGGGACGACCCTATAGTCGTCGGACATGTCGGCGGCTGGCCAACTTTGGACCGGGGCGTGGGGACGACCCTATAGTCGTCGGACATGTCGGCGGCGGGCCAACCTAGTCCCGGGGTCGTGGGGACGACCCTATAGTCGTCGGACATGTCGGCGGCAGGGCAACTTTGGCCCGTGGTCGTGGGGACGACCCTATAGTCGTCGGACATGTCGGTGACTGGCCAACCTAGTCCCGGGGTCGTGGGGACGACCCTATAGTCGTAGGACATGTCGGCGGCGGGCCAACCTAGTCCCTGGGCCTTGGGGACGACCCTATAGTCGTCGGACACGTCGGCGGCGGGCCAACCTAGTCCCGGGGTCGTGGAGACGACCCTATAGTCGTCGGACAAGTCGGCGGCGGGCCAACCTAGTCCCTGGGCCTTGGGGACGACCCTATAGTCGTCGGACACGTCGGCGGCGGGCCAACCTAGTCCCGGGGTCGTGGAGACGACCCTATAGTCGTAGGACAAGTCGGCGGCAGGCCAACGTATGCTCAGGGTCGTGGGGACGACCCTATAGTCGTCGGACATGTCGGCGGCTGGCCAATTTTGGCCCGTGGCGTGGGGACGACCCAATAGTCGTCGGACATGTCGGCGGCGGCCAACCTAGTCCCGAGGTCGTGGGGACGACCCTATAGTCGTCGGACATGTCGGCGGCAGGGCAACTTTGGCCCGTGGTCGTGGGGACGACCCTATAGTCGTCGAACATGTCGGTGACTGGCCAACCTAGTCCCGGGGTCGTGGAGACGTCCCTATAGTCGTCGGACAAGTCGGCGGCGGGCCAACCTAGTCCTGGGGTCGTGGGGACGACCCTATAGTCGTCGGACATGTCGGCGGCAGGCCAACGTATGCCCAGGGTCGTAGGGACGAACCTATAGTCGTCGGACATGACGGTGGCGGGCCAATCTAGCCCCGGGGTCGTGGGGACGACCCTATAGACGTCGGACATGTCGGCGGCGTTCCAACCTAGTCCCGGGGTCGTGGGGACGACCCTATAGTCGTCGGAAAAGTCGGCGGCGGGCCAACCTAGACCCGGGGTCGTGGGGACGACCCTATAGTCGTCGACATGTCGGCGGCAGGGCAACTTTGGCCCGTGGTCGTGGGGACGACCCTATAGTCGTCGGACATGTCGGTGACTGGCCAACGTAGTCCCGGGTTCGCGGGGACGACCCTATAGTCGTCGGACATGTCGGCGGCTGTCTAACTTTGGCCCGGGTCGTGGGGACGACCCTATAGTCGTCGGACAAGTCGGCGGCGGGCCGACCTAATCCCGGGGTCCTGGGGACGACCCTATAGTCGTCGGACAAGACGGCGGCGGGCCAACCTAGTCCCGTGGTCGTGGGGACGACCGTATAGTCGTCGGACAAGTCGGCGGCGGGCCAACCTAGTCCCGTGGTCGTGAGGACGACCGTATAGTCGTCGGACATGTCGGCGGCGGGCCAACCTAGTCCCGGGGTCATGGGGACGACCCTATAGTCGTCGGACATGTCGGCGGCTGGCCAACTTTGGCCCGGGTCGTGGGGACGACCCTATAGTCGCCGGACATGACGGTGCCGGGGCAATCTAGCCCCGGGGTCGTGGGGACGACCCTATAGTCGTCGGACATGTCGGCGGCTGGGCAAATTTGGCCTGTGGTCGTGGGGACGACCCTATAGTCGTCGGACATGTCGGTGACTGTCCAACCTAGTCCCGGGGTCGTGGGGACGACCCTATAGTCGTCGGACAAGTCGGCGTCGGGCCAACCTAGTCCCGGGGTCGTGGGGACGACCCTATAGTCGTAGGACATGTCGGCGGCGGGCCAACCTAGTCCCTGGGCCTTGGGGACGACCCTATAGTCGTCGGACAAGTCGGCGGCAGGCCAACCTACTCCCGGGGTCGTGGGGACGACCCTATAGTCGTCGGACATGACGGTGCCGGGGCAATCTAGCACCGTGGTCGAGGGGACGACCCTATAGACGTCGGACATGTCGGCGGCTGGCCAACCTAGTCCCGGGGTGGTAGGGACGACCCTATAATCGTCGGACAAGTCGGCGGCTGGCCAGCTTTGGCCCGGGGTAGTGGGGACGACCCTATAGTCGTCGGACATGTCGGCGGCAGGCCAACGTATGCCCAGGGTCGTAGGGACGAACCTATAGTCGTCGGACATGACCGTGGCGGGCCAATCTAGTTCCGGGGTCGTGGGGACGACCCAATAGTCGTCGGACATGACGGTGCCGGGGCAATCTAGCCCCGGGGTCGTGGGGCGACCCTATAGTCGTCGGACATGTCGGCGGCTGGCCACCTTTGGCCCGGGGCGTGGGGACGACCCTATAGTCGTCGGACATGTCGGCGGCGGGCCAACCTAGTCCCGGGATCGTGGGGACGCCCCTATAGTCGTCGGACATGTCGGCGGCAGGGCAACCTAGTCCCGGGGTCGTGGAGACGACCCTATAGTCGTCGGACATCACGGTGGCGGGCCAATCTAGTCCCGGGGTCGTGGGGACGACCCTATAGTCGTCGGACATGTCTGCGGCTGGGCAACTTTGGCCAGTGGTCGTGGGGACGACCCTATAGTCGTCGGAGAAGTCGGCGGCGGGCCAACCTAGTCCCGGGGTCGTGGGGACGACCCTATAGTCGTCGGACATGTCGGCGGCTGGCCAACTTTGAACCGGGGCGTGGGGACGACCCTATAGTCGTCGGACATGTCGGCGGCGGGCCAACCTAGTCCCGGGGTCGTGGGGACGACCCTATAGTCGTCGGACACGTCGGCGGCGGGCCAACCTAGTCCCGGGGTCGTGGAGACGACCCTATAGTCGTAGGACAAGTCGGCGGCAGGCCAACGTATGCTCAGGGTCGTTGGGACGAACCTATAGTCGTCGGACATGACGGTGGCAGGCCAATCTAGTCCCGGGGTCGTGAGGACGACCCCATAGTCGTCGGACATGACGGTGGTGGGCCAACCTAGTCCCGGGGTCGTGGGGACGACCCTATAGTCGTCGGACATGTCGGCGGCAGGGCAACTTTGGCCGTGGTCGTGGGGACGACCCTATAGTCGTCGGACATGTCGGTGACTGGCCAACCTAGTCCCGGGGTCGTGGGGACGACCCTATAGTCGTCGGACACGTCGGCGGCGGGCCAACCTAGTCCCGGGGTCGTGGAGACGACCCTATAGTCGTCGGACATGCCGGTGACTGGCCAACCTAGTCCCGGGGTCGTGGAGGCGACCCTATAGTCGTCGGACGTGACGGTGCCGGGGCAATCTAGCCCCGGGGTCGAGGGGACGACCCTATAGACGTCGGACATGTCGGCGGCTGGCCAACCTAGTCCCGGGGTGGTAGGGACGACCCTATAGTCGTCGGACAAGTCGGCGGCGGGCCAACCTAGTGCCGGGGTCGTGGGGACGACCGTATAGTCGTCGGACATGACGGTGGCGGGCCAATCTAGTCCCGGGGTCGTGGGGACGACCCTATAGTCGTCGGACATGACGGTGGCGGGCCAATCTAGTCCCGGGGTCGTGAGGACGACCCCATAGTCGTCGGACATGACGGTGACTGGCCAACCTAGTCCCGGGGTCGTGGGGACGACCCTATAGTCGTCGGACATGTCGGCGGCAGGGCAACTTTGGCCGTGGTCGTGGGGACGACCCTATAGTCGTCGGACATGACGGTGACTGGCCTACCTAGTCCCGGGGTCGTGGAGACGACCCTATAGTCGTCGGACATGTCGGTGACTGGCCAACCTAGTCCGGGGTCGTGGAGACGACCCTATAGTCGTCGGACATGTCGGCGGCGGGCCAACCTAGACCCGGGGTCGTGGGGACGACCCTATAGTCGTCGGACATGTCGGCGGCAGGGCAACTTTGGCCCGTGGTCGTGCGGACGACCCTATAGTGGTCGGACATGTCGGTGACTGGCCAACCTATTCCCGGGTGCGTGGGGACGACCCTATAGTCGTCGGACATGTCGGCGGCAGGCCAACGTATGCCCAGGGTCGTTGGGACGAACCTATAGTCGTCGGACATGACGGTGGCGGGCCAATCTAGTCCCGGGGTCGTGAGGACGACACCATAGTCGTCGGACATGACGGTGGTGGGCCAACCTAGTGCCGGGGTCGTGGGGACGACCCTATAGTCGTCGGACATGTCGGCGGCAGGGCAACTTTGGCCGTGGTCGTGGGGACGACCCTATAACCGTCGGACATGTCGGTGACTGGCCAACCTAGTCCCGGGGTCGTGGAGACGACCCTATAGTCGTCGGACATGTCGGTGACTGGCCAACCTAGTCCCGGGGTCGTGGAGACGACCCTATAGTCGTCGGACAAGTCGGCGGCGGGCCAACCTAGTCCCGGGGTCGTGGGGACGACCCTATAGTCGTCGGACATGATGGTGCCGGGGCAATCTAGCCCCGGGGTCGTGGGGACGACCCTATAGACGTCGGACATGTCGGCGGCGGGCCAACCTAGTCCCGGGGTCGTGGGGACGACCCTATAGTCGTCGGACATGACGGTGCCGGGGCAATCTAGCCCCGGGGTCGTGGGGACGACCCTATAGACGTCGGACATGTCGGCGGCGGGCCAACCTAGTCCCGGGGTCGTGGGGACGACCCTATAGTCGTCGGACATGACGGTGCCGGGGCAATCTAGCCCCGGGGTCGTGGGGACGACCCTATAGACGTCGGACATGTCGGCGGCGGGCCAACCTAGTCCCGGGGTCGTGGGGACGACCCTATAGTCGTCGGACATGACGGTGCCGGGGCAATCTAGCCCCGTGGTCGTGGGGACGACCCTATAGTCGTCGGACATGTCGGCGGCTGGCCAACTTTGGCCCGGGGCGTGGGGACGACCCAATAGTCGTCGGACATGTCGGCGGCGGCCAACCTAGTCCCAAGGTCGTGGGGACGACCCTATAGTCGTCGGACATGTCGGCGGCAGGGCAACTTTGGCCCGTGGTCGTGGGGACGACCCTATAGACGTCGGACATGTCGGCGGCGGGCCAACCTAGTCCCGGGGCGTTGGGACGATCCTATAGTCGTCGGACATGTCGGCGGCGGGCCAACCTAGTCCCGGGGTCGTGGAGACGACCCTATAGTCGTCGGACAAGTCGGCGGCAAGCCAACCTAGTCCCGGGGTCGTGGGGACGACCTTATAGTCGTCGGACATGTTGGCGGCTGGCCAGCTTTGGCGCGGGGTCGTGGCGACGACCCTATAGTTGTCGAACATGTCGGCGGCTGGCCAACCTAGTCCCGGGGTCGTGGGGACGACCCTATAGTCGTCGGACATGTCGGCGGCTGGCCAACCTAGTCTCGTGGTCGTGGGGACGACCCCATAGTCGTAGGACACGTCGGCGGCGGGCCAACCTAGTCCCGGGGTCGCGGGGACGACCGTATAGTCGTCGGACATCACGGTGGCGGCCAATCTAGTCCCGGGGTCGTGGGGACGACCCTATAGTCGTCGGACATCACGGTGGCGGGCCAATCTAGTCCCGGGGTCGTGGGGACGACCCTATAGTCGTCGGACATGTCTGCGGCTGGGCAACTTTGGCCAGTGGACGTGGGGACGACCGTATAGTTGTCGGACATGACGGTGGCGGGCCAATCTAGTCCCGGGGTCGTGGGGACGACCCCATAGTCGTCGGACATGTCGGCGGCTGGCCAACTTTGGACCGGGGCGTGGGGACGACCCTATAGTCGTCGGACATGTCGGCGGCGGGCCAACCTAGTCCCGGGGTCGTGGGGACGACCCTATAGTCGTCGGACATGTCGGCGGCAGGGCAACTTTGGCCCGTGGTCGTGGGGACGACCCTATAGTCGTCGGACAAGTCGGTGACTGGCCAACCTATTCCCGGGGTCGTGGAGACGACCCTATAGTCGTCGGACATCACGGTGGCGGGCCAATCTAGTCCCGGGGTCGTGGGGACGACCCTATAGTCGTCGGACATGTCTGCGGCTGGGCAACTTTGGCCAGTGGACGTGGGGACGACCGTATAGTCGTCGGACATGACGGTGGCGGGCCAATCTAGTCCCGGGGTCGTGGGGACGACCCCATAGTCGTCGGACATGTCGGCGGCTGGCCAACTTTGGACCGGGGCGTGGGGACGACCCTATAGTCGTCGGACATGTCGGCGGCGGGCCAACCTAGTCCCGGGGTCGTGGGGACGACCCTATAGTCGTCGGACATGTCGGCGGCAGGGCAACTTTGGCCCGTGGTCGTGGGGACGACCCTATAGTCGTCGGACAAGTCGGCGGCGGGCCAACCTAGTCCCGGGGTCGTGGAGACGACCCTATAGTTGTCGGACATGTCGGCGGCTTGGCAACCTAGTCCCGGGGTCGTGGGGACGACCTTATAGTCGTCGGACAAGTCGGCGGCGGGCCAACCTAGTCCCGGGGTCGTGGGGACGACCCTATAGTCGTCGGACATGACGGTGCCGGGGCAATCTAGCCCCGGGGTCGTGGGGACGACCCTATAGACGTCGGACATGTCGGCGGCGGGCCAACCTAGTCCCGGGGTCGTGGGGACGACCCTATATTCGTCGGACATGTCGGCGGCTGGGCAACTTTGGCCATTGGTCGTGGGGACGACCCTATAGTCGTCGGACATGTCGGCGGCAGGCCAACGTATGGCCAGGGTCGTAGGGACGACCCTATAGTCGTCGGACATGACCGTGGCGGGCCAATCTAGCCCCGGGGTCGTGGGGACGACCCTATAGTCGTCGGACGTGTCGGCGTCTGGCCAACTTAGTCCCGGGGTCGTGGGGACGACCCTATAGTCGTCGGACATGACGGTGCCGGGGCAATCTAGCCCCGGGGTCGTGGGGACGACCCTATAGACGTCGGACATGCCGGCGGCGGGCCAACCTAGTCCCGGGGTCGTGGGGACGATCCTATAGTCGTCGGACATGTCGGCGGCTGGGCAACTTTGGCCAGTGGTCGTGGGGACGACCCTATAGTCGTCGGACATGTCGGCGGCAGGCCAACGTATGCCCAGGGTCGTAGGGACGAACCTATAGTCGTCGGACATGACCGTGGCGGGTCAATCTAGCCCCGGGGTCGTGGGGACGACCCTATAGATGTCGGACATGTCGGCGGCGGGCCAACCTAGTCCCGGGGTCGTGGGGACGACCCTATAGTCGTCGGACATGTCGGCGGCTGGGCAACTTTGGCCAGTGGTCGTGGGGACGACCCTATAGTCGTCGGACAAGTCGGCGGCGGGCCAACCTAGTCCCGGGGTCGTGGGGACGACCGTATAGTCGTCGGACATGACGGTGGCGGGCCAATCTAGTCCCGGGGTCGTGGGTATAGTCGTCGGACATGTCGGCGGCGGGGCAACTTTGGACTGTGGTCGTGGGGACGACCCTATAGTCGTCGGACATGTCGGTGACTGGCCAACCTAGTCCCGGGGTCGTGGAGACGACCCTACAGTCGTCGGACAAGTCGGCGGCGGGCCAACCTAGTCCCGGGGTCGTGGGGACGACCCTATAGTCGTCGGACATGTCGGCGGCAGGGCAACATTGGCCCGTGGTCGTGGGGACGACCCTATAGTCGTCGGACAAGTAGGCGGCGGGCCGACCTAGTCCCGGGGTCGTGGGGACGACCCTATAGTCGTCGGTCATGTCGGCGGCTGGGCAACTTTGGCCAGTAGTCGTGGGGACGACCCTATAGTCGTCGGACATGTCGGCGGCAGGCCAACGTATGCCCAGGGACGTAGGGACGAACCTATAGTCGTCGGACATGACCGTGGCGGGCCAATCTAGTCCCGGGGTCGTGGGGACGACCCTATAGTCGTCGTACATGACGGTGCCGGGGCAATCTAGCCCCGGGGTCGTGGGGACGACCCTATAGTCGTCGGACAAGTCGGCGGCGGGCCGACCTAGTCCCGGGGTCGTGGGGACGACCCCATAGTCGTCGGACATGACGGTGCCGGGGCAATCTAGCCCCGGGGTCGTGGGGACGACCCTACAGTCGTCGGACATGTCGGCGGCTGGCCAACTTTGGCCCGGGGCGTGGGGACAACCCTATAGTCGTCGGACATGTCGGCGGCTGGCCAACTTTGGCCCGGGGTCGTGGGGACGACCATATAGTTGTCGGACATGTCGGCGGCTGGCCAACCTAGTCCCGGGGTCGTGGGGACGACCCTATAGTCGTCGGACAAGTCGGCGGCGGGCCAACCTAGTCCCGGGGTCGTGGAGACGACCCTATAGACGTCGGACATGTCGGCGGCTGGCCAACCTAGTCCCGGGGTCGTGGGGACGACCCTATAGTCGTCGGACATGACGGTGGCGGGCCAATCTAGTCCCGGGGTCGTGAGGACGACCCCATAGTCGTCGGACATGACGGTGACTGGCCAACCTAGTCCCGGGGTCGTGGGGACGACCCTATAGTCGTCGGACATGTCGGCGGCAGGGCAACTTTGGCCGTGGTCGTGGGGACGACCCTATAGTCGTCGGACATGACGGTGACTGGCCTACCTAGTCCCGGGGTCGTGGAGACGACCCTATAGTCGTCGGACATGTCGGTGACTGGCCAACCTAGTCCGGGGTCGTGGAGACGACCCTATAGTCGTCGGACATGTCGGCGGCGGGCCAACCTAGACCCGGGGTCGTGGGGACGACCCTATAGTCGTCGGACATGTCGGCGGCAGGGCAACTTTGGCCCGTGGTCGTGCGGACGACCCTATAGTGGTCGGACATGTCGGTGACTGGCCAACCTATTCCCGGGTGCGTGGGGACGACCCTATAGTCGTCGGACATGTCGGCGGCAGGCCAACGTATGCCCAGGGTCGTTGGGACGAACCTATAGTCGTCGGACATGACGGTGGCGGGCCAATCTAGTCCCGGGGTCGTGAGGACGACACCATAGTCGTCGGACATGACGGTGGTGGGCCAACCTAGTGCCGGGGTCGTGGGGACGACCCTATAGTCGTCGGACATGTCGGCGGCAGGGCAACTTTGGCCGTGGTCGTGGGGACGACCCTATAACCGTCGGACATGTCGGTGACTGGCCAACCTAGTCCCGGGGTCGTGGAGACGACCCTATAGTCGTCGGACATGTCGGTGACTGGCCAACCTAGTCCCGGGGTCGTGGAGACGACCCTATAGTCGTCGGACAAGTCGGCGGCGGGCCAACCTAGTCCCGGGGTCGTGGGGACGACCCTATAGTCGTCGGACATGATGGTGCCGGGGCAATCTAGCCCCGGGGTCGTGGGGACGACCCTATAGACGTCGGACATGTCGGCGGCGGGCCAACCTAGTCCCGGGGTCGTGGGGACGACCCTATAGTCGTCGGACATGACGGTGCCGGGGCAATCTAGCCCCGGGGTCGTGGGGACGACCCTATAGACGTCGGACATGTCGGCGGCGGGCCAACCTAGTCCCGGGGTCGTGGGGACGACCCTATAGTCGTCGGACATGACGGTGCCGGGGCAATCTAGCCCCGGGGTCGTGGGGACGACCCTATAGACGTCGGACATGTCGGCGGCGGGCCAACCTAGTCCCGGGGTCGTGGGGACGACCCTATAGTCGTCGGACATGACGGTGCCGGGGCAATCTAGCCCCGTGGTCGTGGGGACGACCCTATAGTCGTCGGACATGTCGGCGGCTGGCCAACTTTGGCCCGGGGCGTGGGGACGACCCAATAGTCGTCGGACATGTCGGCGGCGGCCAACCTAGTCCCAAGGTCGTGGGGACGACCCTATAGTCGTCGGACATGTCGGCGGCAGGGCAACTTTGGCCCGTGGTCGTGGGGACGACCCTATAGACGTCGGACATGTCGGCGGCGGGCCAACCTAGTCCCGGGGCGTTGGGACGATCCTATAGTCGTCGGACATGTCGGCGGCGGGCCAACCTAGTCCCGGGGTCGTGGAGACGACCCTATAGTCGTCGGACAAGTCGGCGGCAAGCCAACCTAGTCCCGGGGTCGTGGGGACGACCTTATAGTCGTCGGACATGTTGGCGGCTGGCCAGCTTTGGCGCGGGGTCGTGGCGACGACCCTATAGTTGTCGAACATGTCGGCGGCTGGCCAACCTAGTCCCGGGGTCGTGGGGACGACCCTATAGTCGTCGGACATGTCGGCGGCTGGCCAACCTAGTCTCGTGGTCGTGGGGACGACCCCATAGTCGTAGGACACGTCGGCGGCGGGCCAACCTAGTCCCGGGGTCGCGGGGACGACCGTATAGTCGTCGGACATCACGGTGGCGGCCAATCTAGTCCCGGGGTCGTGGGGACGACCCTATAGTCGTCGGACATCACGGTGGCGGGCCAATCTAGTCCCGGGGTCGTGGGGACGACCCTATAGTCGTCGGACATGTCTGCGGCTGGGCAACTTTGGCCAGTGGACGTGGGGACGACCGTATAGTTGTCGGACATGACGGTGGCGGGCCAATCTAGTCCCGGGGTCGTGGGGACGACCCCATAGTCGTCGGACATGTCGGCGGCTGGCCAACTTTGGACCGGGGCGTGGGGACGACCCTATAGTCGTCGGACATGTCGGCGGCGGGCCAACCTAGTCCCGGGGTCGTGGGGACGACCCTATAGTCGTCGGACATGTCGGCGGCAGGGCAACTTTGGCCCGTGGTCGTGGGGACGACCCTATAGTCGTCGGACAAGTCGGTGACTGGCCAACCTATTCCCGGGGTCGTGGAGACGACCCTATAGTCGTCGGACATCACGGTGGCGGGCCAATCTAGTCCCGGGGTCGTGGGGACGACCCTATAGTCGTCGGACATGTCTGCGGCTGGGCAACTTTGGCCAGTGGACGTGGGGACGACCGTATAGTCGTCGGACATGACGGTGGCGGGCCAATCTAGTCCCGGGGTCGTGGGGACGACCCCATAGTCGTCGGACATGTCGGCGGCTGGCCAACTTTGGACCGGGGCGTGGGGACGACCCTATAGTCGTCGGACATGTCGGCGGCGGGCCAACCTAGTCCCGGGGTCGTGGGGACGACCCTATAGTCGTCGGACATGTCGGCGGCAGGGCAACTTTGGCCCGTGGTCGTGGGGACGACCCTATAGTCGTCGGACAAGTCGGCGGCGGGCCAACCTAGTCCCGGGGTCGTGGAGACGACCCTATAGTTGTCGGACATGTCGGCGGCTTGGCAACCTAGTCCCGGGGTCGTGGGGACGACCTTATAGTCGTCGGACAAGTCGGCGGCGGGCCAACCTAGTCCCGGGGTCGTGGGGACGACCCTATAGTCGTCGGACATGACGGTGCCGGGGCAATCTAGCCCCGGGGTCGTGGGGACGACCCTATAGACGTCGGACATGTCGGCGGCGGGCCAACCTAGTCCCGGGGTCGTGGGGACGACCCTATATTCGTCGGACATGTCGGCGGCTGGGCAACTTTGGCCATTGGTCGTGGGGACGACCCTATAGTCGTCGGACATGTCGGCGGCAGGCCAACGTATGGCCAGGGTCGTAGGGACGACCCTATAGTCGTCGGACATGACCGTGGCGGGCCAATCTAGCCCCGGGGTCGTGGGGACGACCCTATAGTCGTCGGACGTGTCGGCGTCTGGCCAACTTAGTCCCGGGGTCGTGGGGACGACCCTATAGTCGTCGGACATGACGGTGCCGGGGCAATCTAGCCCCGGGGTCGTGGGGACGACCCTATAGACGTCGGACATGCCGGCGGCGGGCCAACCTAGTCCCGGGGTCGTGGGGACGATCCTATAGTCGTCGGACATGTCGGCGGCTGGGCAACTTTGGCCAGTGGTCGTGGGGACGACCCTATAGTCGTCGGACATGTCGGCGGCAGGCCAACGTATGCCCAGGGTCGTAGGGACGAACCTATAGTCGTCGGACATGACCGTGGCGGGTCAATCTAGCCCCGGGGTCGTGGGGACGACCCTATAGATGTCGGACATGTCGGCGGCGGGCCAACCTAGTCCCGGGGTCGTGGGGACGACCCTATAGTCGTCGGACATGTCGGCGGCTGGGCAACTTTGGCCAGTGGTCGTGGGGACGACCCTATAGTCGTCGGACAAGTCGGCGGCGGGCCAACCTAGTCCCGGGGTCGTGGGGACGACCGTATAGTCGTCGGACATGACGGTGGCGGGCCAATCTAGTCCCGGGGTCGTGGGTATAGTCGTCGGACATGTCGGCGGCGGGGCAACTTTGGACTGTGGTCGTGGGGACGACCCTATAGTCGTCGGACATGTCGGTGACTGGCCAACCTAGTCCCGGGGTCGTGGAGACGACCCTACAGTCGTCGGACAAGTCGGCGGCGGGCCAACCTAGTCCCGGGGTCGTGGGGACGACCCTATAGTCGTCGGACATGTCGGCGGCAGGGCAACATTGGCCCGTGGTCGTGGGGACGACCCTATAGTCGTCGGACAAGTAGGCGGCGGGCCGACCTAGTCCCGGGGTCGTGGGGACGACCCTATAGTCGTCGGTCATGTCGGCGGCTGGGCAACTTTGGCCAGTAGTCGTGGGGACGACCCTATAGTCGTCGGACATGTCGGCGGCAGGCCAACGTATGCCCAGGGACGTAGGGACGAACCTATAGTCGTCGGACATGACCGTGGCGGGCCAATCTAGTCCCGGGGTCGTGGGGACGACCCTATAGTCGTCGTACATGACGGTGCCGGGGCAATCTAGCCCCGGGGTCGTGGGGACGACCCTATAGTCGTCGGACAAGTCGGCGGCGGGCCGACCTAGTCCCGGGGTCGTGGGGACGACCCCATAGTCGTCGGACATGACGGTGCCGGGGCAATCTAGCCCCGGGGTCGTGGGGACGACCCTACAGTCGTCGGACATGTCGGCGGCTGGCCAACTTTGGCCCGGGGCGTGGGGACAACCCTATAGTCGTCGGACATGTCGGCGGCTGGCCAACTTTGGCCCGGGGTCGTGGGGACGACCATATAGTTGTCGGACATGTCGGCGGCTGGCCAACCTAGTCCCGGGGTCGTGGGGACGACCCTATAGTCGTCGGACAAGTCGGCGGCGGGCCAACCTAGTCCCGGGGTCGTGGAGACGACCCTATAGACGTCGGACATGTCGGCGGCTGGCCAACCTAGTCCCGGGGTCGTGGGGACGACCCTATAGTCGTCGGACAAGTCGGCGGCGGGCCAACCTAGTCCCGGGGTCGTGGAGACGACCCTATAGACGTCGGACATGTCGGCGGCTGGCCAACCTAGTCCCGGGGTCGTGGGGACGACCCTATATTCGTCGGACATGACGGTGCCGGGGCAATCTAGCCCCCGGGTCGTGGGGACGACCCTATAGTCGTCGGACATGTCGGCGGCTGGCCAACTTTGGCCCGGGGCGTGGGGACGACCCTATAGTCGTCGGACAAGTCGGCGGCGGGCCAACCTAGTCCCGGGGTCGTGGAGACGACCCTATAGTCGTCGGACATCACGGTGGCGGGCCAATCTAGTCCCGGGGTCGTGGGCACGACCCTATAGTCGTCGGACATGTCTGCGGCTGGGCAACTTTGGCCAGTGGTCGTGGGGACGTCCCCATAGTCGTCGGACAAGTCGGCGGCGGGCCAACCTAGTCCCGGGGTCGTGGGGACGACCGTATAGTCGTCGGACATGACGGTGGCGGGCCAATCTAGTCCCGGGGTCGTGGGTATAGTCGTCGGACATGTCGGCGGCGGGGCAACTTTGGACTGTGGTCGTGGGGACGACCCTATAGTCGTCGGACATGTCGGTGACTGGCCAACCTAGTCCCGGGGTCGTGGAGACGACCCTACAGTCGTCGGACATGTCGGCGGCAGGCCAACGTATGCCCAGGGTCGTAGGGACGAACCTATAG